>CAUYUJ010000669.1:1412881-1500441 GCA_963575745.1 Prorocentrum cordatum
AGTAGTAGTCGTAGTAGTAGTAGTAGTAGTAGTCGTAGTAGTAGTAGTAGTAGTAGTAGTTGTAGTAGTAGTAATGGTATTGGTAGTGGTAGTGGTAGTGGTGGTAGTAGTACTAGTAGTAGTAGCAGTAGCAGTAGTAGTATCAGTAGTAGTAGTAATAGTAGTCGCAATAGTAGTCGCAGCAGAAGTAGAAGTAGAAGTAGAAGTAGAAGTAGAAGTAGAAGTAGTAGTAATAGTAGTAGTAGTAGTAGTAGTAGTAGTACTAGTACTAGTACTAGTAGCATAAGTAGTAGTAGTGGTAGCAGTCGTAGTAGTAATCGCAGTAGTAGTAGTAGTAGTAGTAGTAGTAGTAGTAGTAGTAGTAGTAGTCGTAGTAGTTATTAGTAGTAGTAGTATTAGTAGTAGTAGTAGTAGTAGTTAGTATAAGTAGTAGTAAGTAGTAGTTTTAAGTAGTAGGAGTAGTATTCGTAGTAAGTATCGTAGTAGTAGTGGTATAAGTAGTTAGTATAGTAGTAGTAGTAGTAGTATCTGTAAGTAGTAGTATCCGTAGTACCGTAGTAGTCATAGTCGTCTAGTAGCCGTAGTAGTAGTCGTCGTCGTATCTTCAGTAGTATTTTTATTCGTAGTCGTACTGTAGTCGTAGCAGTAGTAGAAGTAGTATTGGTAGTAGTAGTGGTAGTCTTAGTAGTAGTAGTAGGTAGTAGTAGATTCTTAGTAGTGTAGTAGTATTAGTAGTAGTAGTAGTAAAGTTGTGTAGTTGTTGTAGTAGTATTGTTGTATTAGTAGTGTCGTATTATGTAGTAGTCGCAGTAGTATTAGTATAGTAGTAGTACTAGTACTAGTACTAGTACTAGTACTAGTACTAGTACTAGTACTAGTACTAGTACTAGTAGTACTAGTACTAGTAGTAACAATACGAGTATTAGTACCAGTAGTAGTAGCCGTAATAGTCGTAGTCGTAGTCGTAACAGTGGTAGTCGTCGTCGTAGTATTAGTTGTAGTAGTAGTAGTAGTAGTAGTAGTAGTAGTAGTAGTAGTAGTAGTAGTAGTAGTAGTAGTAGTAGTAGTAGTAGTAGTAGTAGTAGTAGTAGTAGTAGTAGTAGTAGTAGTAGTAGTAGTAGTAGTAGTAGTAGTAGTATTAGTTGTAGTAGTAGTAGTAGTAGTAGTAGTAGTAGTAGTAGTAGTAATAGTAGTAGTAGTAGTAGTAGTAGTAGTAGTAGTAGTAGTAGTAGTCTTTGGTAGTATTATTGTAGTAGTAAGAAGTAGTAGTAGTGGTCGTCGTAGTCGTAGTAGTAGTAGTAGTAGTAGTAGTAGTAGTAGGAGTAGTAGTAGTAGTAGTAGTAGTAGTAGTGGTGGTAGGGATAGCACAATCAGTAGTAGGGGTAGCAGTAGTAGTGCTAGTAGTAGTGGTAGTAGTAGCAGTAGTAGTTGTAGTCGTAGCCGCAGCCGAAGTAGTCGAGGTAGTCTGAGTAGTAGTAGTAGTAGTAGTAGTAGTAGTAGTAGTAGTAGTAGTAGTAGCAGTCGTAGTAGTAGTAGTAGTAGTAGTAGTAGTAGTAGTAGTAGTAGTAGTAGCAGTAGTAGCACTAGTAGTAGTAGTCGTAGTAGTCGTAGTAGTCGTAGTAGTAGTAGACTAGTAGTATCATCCATCGTAGTAGCAGTGGTCGTTGTAGTAGTAGTAATCGCCGTAGTCGTGGTCGTAGTCGCAGTCGTAGTCGTAGTCGTAGTCGTAAGCGTAATCGTAATCGTAGCCGTAGTCGTAGTAGTCCTAATAGTAGTAGCAGTAGTAGTAGTAGTCGTGGTAGTAATAGTCGTAGTAGTAGTAGTAGCAGTAGTAGTAGTAGTAGCAGTAACAGTGGTAGCAGTAGCAGTTGTAGTTGAGTAGTAGTAGTAGTAGCAGTAGTAGTAGTAGTAGTAGTAGTAGTGGTAGTAGTAGTAGTAGTAGTAGTAGTAGTCGTGGTAGTAGTAGTAGTAGTAGTAGTAGTAGTAGTCGTAGTAGTAGTAGTAGTCGTAGTAGTAGTAGTAGTAGTAGTAGTAGTAGTAGGGGTCGTCCTATCAGTAGTAGTAGTAGTAGTAGTAGTAGTAATAATACGACTAGTAGTAGCAGAAGTAGTGGTAGTGGTAGTGGTAGTGGTAGTACGTGTAGTGGTAGTAGTAGTAGTAGTAGTAGTAGTAGTAGTAGTAGTCGCAGTAGTAGTAAGTATAGTAGTAGTAGTAGTAGTCAAGAAGTAGTAGTAAGTAGTATAGTAGTAGTAGTAGTAGTAGTAGTACAGTAGTAGTATAGTAGTAAGTAGTAGTAGTAGTAGTAGTAAAGTAGTAATAGGTCGTCGTCGTAAATAGTAGTAGTAGTAAGTAGTAGTAGTATGTAGTAAGTAGTAGTAGTATTAGTAGTAGCCATAGCAGTAGCAGTAGCAGTAAGTAGTAGTAGTAGTAGTAGTAGTGGTTAGCGGTAGTAGTGCAAGCAGTAGTAGTAGTAGTAGTAGGTATTAGTAGTAGTCGTAGTCGTAAATATCGTAGTCTAGTCGTAGTCGTATTCGTAGTCGTAGTCGTAGTCTAGTCGTCTAGTAGTAAAAGTAAGTAAGTAGTAGTAGTAAGTATTAGTAGAGTTGTAGTTAGTGTAGTAGTGTAGTAATGTAGTAGTGGTAGTATAGTTTGTTCGTATAGTAGTAGTAGTAGAGTAGTGTTCAGTATAGTAAGTAGTAAAGGAGTGTAGTATTAGTATAGTAGTGGTAGTAGTAGTAGTAGTAGTAGTAGTAGTAGTAGTGGTAGTGGTAGTGGTAGTGGTAGTGGTAGTAGTAGTAGTAGTAGTAGTAGTAGTCGTCGTCTCCTCCTGTCGCCTCCTCCCCTTTTCCTCCTGTCGCGTTCTCCCCTTCTCCTCCTGTCGCCTCCTCCACTTGTCCTTCCTCCTCCTGTCGCCTCCTCCCGTTCTCTTCCCCCCTCCTGGCTTGGTCGCATCCAGGTTCCTTTTCCTTTTCACGCGCAGCTTGACAATGAGCGCAGGCTTTGCTATTTATCGGCAGCCGTGGGCGTTTACGTTCAGGCGCGGTGCGATTGATGTTCATCCTCCCGCTGTGTCGACATTTGCTCGCTTGGAGTAGGGCTCCAAGAGCATGCAATGACCTTCACGATCCGCGTCACCCGAGTCCGGGGCCATTGCAGGTTTTTGCTCTCACGGCCTCACGGCCCTGTGGTCTTCTTCGTTCGGATCGCCTCGTTGAGGATCAGCGGATTCCTCCTTCTCCTCCATTTCTTTGGCGTGGAAACAGTAGTACTAGTAGTAGTAGTAGTAGTAGTAGTAGTAGTAGTAGTAGTAGTAGTAGTAGTAGTCGTAGTCGTAGTCGTAGTAGTAGTAGTAGTAGTAGTAGTAGTAGTAGTAGTAGTAGTAGTAGTAGTAGAAGTAGAAGTTAGTTTGTAGTATTTAGTAAGTAGAAGTAGTGTGTTAGTAGTAGTAGTAAGTAGGGCGTAGTCGTTGTCGTAGTCGTTAGCCGTATTTCGTAGTCGTAGGTCGTAGCTAGTGTTCCTTGTCTAGTCGTTAGGTCGTAAGCCGTAGTAGTAGTGCAAGTAGTAGTGAGGTCCGTTAGTAGTAGAATTAGTAGTTGTAGCAGTAGTAGTTAGTTAGTAGTAGTTGTAGTTGTAGTAGTAGTCGTAGTCCGTTAGTAGTTTAGCGTAGTCGGTAGTCGTGAGTGTAGTAGTGGTATGCGTATTAGTTTTAGTAGTAGTAGTAGTAGTAGTAGTGTGTAGTTTTAGTAGTAGTATAGCAGTTGTAGAGTAGTCGCAGTCGTAGTCCTAGTCGTCGTCGTTGTCGTTAGTGTAGCAGCAGCGTAGTAGTAGCAGTTTAGTTAGCAGCAGTAGTCGTGCTAGTAGTAAAGGTTAGCAGCATCAGCAGCTGCAGGCTAAAGAATAGTTAGGTGCAGAAGCAAGCGTAGTAGTAGTCGTAGTAGTAGTTGGTAGAGTAGTAGGTTATGTAGTAGTAGTTAGTAGTAGTAGTAATAGTCGTCGTCGTCGTCGTAATAGTAGTCGTAGTAGTAGTAGTAGTAGTAGTAGTAGTAGTAGTAGTAGTAGCAGCAGTAGCAGTAGCAGTAGCAGTAGTAGTAGTAGTAGTGGTAGTAGTGGTAGCGGTAGTAGTGCTAGCAGTAGTAGTAGTCGTAGTCGTAGTCGTAGTCGTAGTCGTAGTCGTAGTCGTAGTCGTAGTAGTCGTAGTCGTAGTCGTAGTCGTTGTCGTAGTCGTAGTCGTAGTCGTAGTCGTAGTCGTAGTCGTAGTAGTGTAGTAGTCGTAGTGTAGTTAGTGTAGTAGTAGTCGTAGTAGTAGTAGTAGTAGTAGTAGTAGTAGTAGTAGTAGTAGTAGTAGTAGTAGTAGTAGTAGTAGTAGTAGTAGTAGTAGTAGTAGTAGTAGTAGTAGTAGTAGTAGTAGTAGTAGTAGTAGTAGTAGTAGTAGTAGTAGTAGTAGTAGTAGTAGTAGTAGTAGTAGTAGTAGTAGTAGTAGTAGTAGTAGTAGTGAGAGTAGTAGGAGGAGGAGGAGGAAGAGGACGAACCCTCTTGGGGTAATTTCGGAGGCCCCGGCAAACACATTCGTGTGGCGTCAACTCGGCCCCCCCACTCTGAGGCCGAACGCTTGCTTCTTGGAAGTTCGCGGGGGCCTCGTGGGCGCTCTTCGGGCCGTCTCGGGGGCCTCCTGGGCTCCTCTTGGAGTTCACTTGGCCCGTTGAGCCGCCCTGGGTTTTCAGAGATCCATCGGAAGCGAAAAGGCGAGAAGGCAAACAACTATTGGGTGTTCGACGGGTTTGGGCATCTTGGGGAGTTGTTTCGGGGACTCGTTTCTATGGCCACTTTGACCCGTCTTGCAGCGGTCTTGGGGCCTATTGGGGCACGGTGGAAGGCTTCTTAAGCGATCATGTGCGATCGTCAGCCACCTAGAAACCCTACACTAGAGTTCTATTGTAGCCATACTGGGCCCTAAAGGGGTGCCTGTCACTTCTCTTCCCCCCCGTTCTGATCGGGGGAGAAGAATAGCCGAAGCAGGGCGTGTTCAAACTCGTTTTACCACTTTCGCCTAGAAGGCTGGTGGGATATCAGGTTGTCGTTAACGCTGCTGTGTCTCATCTTTTTCGGGGTGTGACTGGATGGGAAGGGGGGAGAGGGTAGGCGAGGGAAGAAGTTGATGGGACTAGCGGGTTTGGACTGATGGGGGGAGTTTTGCAAAGGGAACTTGTGGGAGGGGAAGGAGGTGGGTATGGGTCACGCGTGTGCAGGAATGTGCGCGACAGGTTGAGTTGTTGCGATGTCCCTGGTCTCGCTATGGTCGGTTGTGTATGCTCTGGCTTCACCTCTTCAGAACAAACAATCAGAGGAGGGACGCGTCGACGTGTCGACCAGCCGATTGAGTGCTCAAGCGGCCCGCAGGCGCAAGCCATGAGGAAGGCAAGCGCTTTCGGAAACTCAGTTGTGTTTGTGGAGCCCTATGCGCTTGGAACCCGACGCACGTGGACTGTCATGCGTGTGGGACCCCAATGCGACAGGAATAGGTGGATTTGAGCAGGCGCTGGGTAGTTTTTGGGGCCATCACCTGGTTGGGAAGCAGCAACATCGCAGTCCTTACCACCAGCATCGACACCATGGTCGCATCATCAGCGCATGTGCCGCACCACTAGCAATTTCGACGTCATCAGCGTCGATTCGATTTCAACACCAGAGTCGACACCAGTGTTGAAACCACCACGATGGATCGCCATCATTTCGCCGTTCCAGTTCGGGGCTGATCATCCCAGCGCGCTGGGCGTGACAAGGGCACGTGTAGGCAGGTGTATCCGCTGCGTCCGCCTAGCCCCACCACATACATCACGTGCTGGGAAGTATTATGTTCTATCCAGGCATGGCCCGACCTGTTCCTGAGCGGGATCTGGCGCAAGTGGCGCAAGTGGCCTCCCGCAAGATTTTTGGTGAAGTGTGCTGATTCCGAGTGCGCTTCCGAGTTCTTGCCCTGCCAGCTCGGGTGGGCGGCGTACTCGTTGGTATGGTAAGGTGTACGTCAGACGCGAGACGCCAGCAGCCTTGCCCCAAGCCACCACAGTCGGTAAGTCTCTGAGCTGTCCATAGCATGTGTTGCGGTCGGCCACCTGCGCCAACTGACAGAAGGATGGACGGGACATCGGGCTCGGCGCAGAGTAGTTTCCACCACGAGCGGCGAACATATCCGTGTCCGCACTCTTGCGGTCGGGATTCTGGGGCGCGATCCAGTAGATTTGCGGTCGCACGGTTGAGTCCCGCTCAGGGCAGCCGCTATAAGAGTGCTCCGTATCCGAGGGGTCGCAGTCCAGGGGCTCGGCCCGCGTGGCCGCGGATACGAGTAGAATACGGATGTTTTTCGCCCATGCCTTCAGTGCCCTGCATCCCCCAGTTCGCTCGATCTCCGCACGCCCTGACCTCGCCCTGCGCCCCCTGTACCCAGACCTCGTCCCCGAGCTCCGCGATCCGGAGATGGCGGAGTTCGTGTTCGCGAAGGCACGCGATCCGACTCGCAGTGGGCGAGGGGTTGCGGTGCCAGGCAGGGGTGTGAGACGAGCCTCGTTCGGAGGAGGCGGTTGAAGAGAGGGAGGAGGGAGGCCAGTCAAGACGGTGAGGGAGCGGAGAGACTGGAGGAAATTGAGGAGGAGGAGGAGGCAACGGTTGGAGCTCGCTCGCTCGCTCTCTCCCAATCGGTTCAACTCCCAATCTTATTCTTCGGGAACTTGGGGGGGAATCGTCTGATTGCGATCGACCCCTCTGCTTTGCACAGCTCGAAAAACGAGCACCGTGCGACCCCACCAGGGGTCGGCAGATGACCTACGCTGCGGTCGCTGCACGGGAGGCTGGCCAGGGCCGTTTCAGGCCTTAGGGCTCAATTGGACCGAGCTATCAGAAACTGGAGAATGCGACGTCAGCCCCCAGGAGCTGAAAGGCAATTTTTAGCCGAGCAGCGGGTGAGGAGCCATCCACTAGAAGCTGGGGGACGTGCACGGCTAAGCCGGTCACTCCCTGGGCTCGTCATGGACGTCCTTTACCCGCCAGAAAGATATCATTACTTGCTACTTGCGCTTTGGCATAATCTTGCGTGCGAGGTTGCCACGCGGTGCCTTGCTCACCGTGGTCTTACCTCCTGCATGCCTCACAAGCTCACCGATCAGTGCCTCAACCTGAATCACGAGGCCCTTCGTTTGCATCATAACCGTCGGGAATTCGAGTGGTGTCGTCACGTGCAGCGGATGGTTGGCGTCTTTGATGGCGGCCAACATCGCCTTGCGATCTTCGTCGTTGTCTGGAACCAGTACCTGCCCTAGGAACTTGAACAAGAATCTGCTCTTCTGAGGCTGCCCTGGTTCGTCGTATGTGGGAAATACTGCTGCCTCTTTAATCCACAGCTCTGCTTGATCTGGTCCTGCGTGTTTGATGGGATCTGCGAGCCAAGACATCCCGAAACTAATCTTCAAGCGACGCTCCGAACTCTCCCTGAAGGGCCAAAACGAGCAGAATGGAGTAGGCTGCTTGAGATGCTGGAGAGCCTAAGTCCCTCTTGGGGTCCTTCTTCCTCTGCTTCACAAACTCCTGATACGATTTGTTGCAACTGACTACAATACGGTGCTTCCTGTCGAGGATCTCTGTGCTCACCGACTCGTGCTCGAGCAGGCGCACCCTGGCCTCGAGCTGCACGATCAGGGCCCTCATGAGTCCGATCATGTCCTCGTCCTCTTCCATGTCTACTGCTTCCACGTCTGCTGCTCGAGGCCTCTTCTCCTTGGCCCCTGCGACCGCGAAGCTCTTCGACCTCTCCCTGACGAGCCAACCCTTGTCTGCTGGGGGACCGTCTGTGGATGCTGCTGCCGCCGCTGCCGCCATGCTTCGGGCCCGTCAAGTGAGGTGTCCACCCTGGTCTGTGAGTCTTCGACCACGAGCAGTCAGACAACGGTAACCGATTGCGCGTATTGGAGACAAACTGCCCGCGCGCTTCTCTGATGTAGAAGTTCGGTTCCAGGAGAGGCTTCAGATGCGTTCTTGCGTGCTTGAGCCAGGACTTCAATACGTCGAACTCCTCAGAAAAGATCGGGCAGGTCATGTCGCTCGGCGCTTCAATCTTGCTCTCGAATCGTCTTCGGTTTGCTGGACAGTACTGTCGTCGTAAACTCGCTGCGACGTCTTGTTTGGCGACGTATGTATCTCGAAATGCACTATGGCATAATATGCAGCTGTTCGTAATAGCCATGGTCCTTCCGATGTTGAGCTTCCCGTGGGTACCCCCGATGGTGTTGGCGATGTGTTCGGTGAGAGCATGTTTGGTAGGCCATCTCGTGTTGCATGTGCTCCCATCCTCCAGCTGCTCCTGACACATGTACTCTCCTCCTCGATCCTCCTGTGGTAAAGGCTCGCTCTCGATTCGAGACGTGAGGAACTTGGCACGAAGTTCATCGCAATCGATTCTTTCGAAGTCGCCCGTGTCAACGAAGAGAATATGACGAAGAGACCCATTCCCCATCTCCCACATGCTTTCTCCTGCCTCCAGGGATCGCAGTGCCAACATGTCTTGTTCAAGCTGGCGCGCCCACGGATGTGCGTGAGCGTGTATAGCTCCGCTCTCGTCAAACACTGCACCATCCACCTGCGACCGTCCGAAGCAAGTCGCCAAACATTGACTGTTGTTGTCACGATCCTGCACCAATCCCTGGAGCCATTTGAGTCTACGAATTCGAAGCTCGAGATGGAGAGGGGCGACTTTGAACTTCCCAAGGATTTCGTGTGCATTCTCGGTCACAACATAGGAGGAGGAGGAGGAGGAGGAAGGAGAAGACGGATGATATGGAAACACATTGATAATCGGAAGGAGGAGAACGAGGGCGGCGGAGAGGAGGAGGAGGAGGGAGAAGGACAATGAGGAGGTGGAGCAAGAGGAGGGTGAGGAGCAAGGGCACGAGGAGCAGGGGAAACGAGGAGGAGCAGAATGAATCGGGCGGGCGAGCAGGCAGGCCGCGGAGGAAAGGAGCTAGGGAGGGCGAAGGAGGGAGAAGCAGGGATGGAGAAACGGACGAGGGAGCAGTCAGGGAGGGGGGAGGCAGGCTTCTAGGACAGGGGAGATTGCCATGGCCAACGTGTCACCACGTCGTCAAGGCTTGCTCCCTTACCACGGGGGCGGCGAAGTGGGGTGGAGGTTCGCGGGGGCAAGGACCACCTGCTAGCCCGCCCCGCCTCTGTCTCTCTGTTTCAATCGCTGCCCTGCCTTGATCTTGGCCGTGCATGGCACCGAGGCGGTGCAAAAGAGTCATAATCAAATATTTGGTGCAGGTACCTCCAGAAGGCCGAGCAGGGATGGCAGGCATGGATGTTGCGGGAGGTTGGTTCTTCAACCGCCTCGATGCTTCGGCGACGACGTTGGCGCGGGCGTTGGAGATTGACCACTTTCCCGGTGCTCATCTGGGTCCCCAGGACCCAAAGAGAACATCCCACGGAGCGAAATCCACAGGACAGATAGGGGCGAACGTTTCTTGGGACCTCCGCGACAGGAGACCGCGGTTCACGCGATGCCAGAAGCCATGGCTGCGTCGTCAGGACAGGAATGCGCCGCAGGTGGAAGGGAGAGGTGGGAGTTTGGGGAGGGTGCCAGGCGGCGACGTTGACTTAGGTTGGGACATGGCTGGACTCCCAGATTGATTACGAGGGCGCATGCCTGGCGAGTAGTCAGATTCTGGCCCTTGTGCCTTCGAAATTTGGGCCCACCTGTCCACGCCTCCCAAGTGGGGTCCGAGTCGGTGGGATCGGAGAATCGCGCCGCATCGCCAGTGCACCTGCAAAGCGGTTCAATGTGGAGCCCCTGTGCCCGCCCGTCCACGCCTCCCAAGTGGGGTCCGAGTGGATGGGATCGGAGAATCGCGCCGCATCACAGTATCCGTGGGGCGCGACAGTATCCGCGCCGACGTCTGTGATGCGTCGGCGACGTCGCCGATGTACTGGCGTTGCGGTATTCGAACAATTCTTGTGGGAGGCATCTCAAAGTCTGGCCCAGTGAAGGCCTGGGGCTGGAGGGGTGGTTGCACGGGCTCGAGGCATCTAACTCCAAGGTTGCGACAGGTTCGTGGCGCATTGACGCGGCGACGACCCCAGCGCGGGCGTTCCGGGCGTTCAGGACAGAACGCTAGGCCCAGAATCAGCCGACATCGAACGCTCTGCGCGACCAGAGAGCCGTAATCGTTCAAACTTGAACGATCCACGCGGGGGAAGAGACCATCGGGCACGTCTTCACAGCTCGTCTTGCCGACATCCGAGTAGCATGGAAGGGGCGGGCGGCAGCGAGTAAGGGGGGTGGAGGTGGAGGGAGAGGGGGAGGTGGATGAGGAGGAAGAGGGGGATGAGGAGGAGCAGCAGGAGCAGGAGCAAGAGCAGGATCAAGACAAAAGGAAGGGAGGGAGGGTACGTAAAGCGGAATGAGCGGGATGAACGCTCGACAAACCGCACGCAATTTGCTTGACCGAGACCTTGCCAGCCACTCGGGCCGTCGCCGAGCCGCGGCCAGCTCGGCAACCTCTTCCTCACCACCAGGCGGCCCAGGAGGGGTCGGAGCGATGTCGGGGGGTTCGAATCCTGGGGAGGACTCGAGCCCAATTCAGTGTCGAGAGTCGCTCTACTTTGCCCTCCTGCGTGGGCGGCGAATTCCCAGGATGTCCGACGCAAGCTTATACCCTCAGGTATAAGGGCCCCTGCACTAGGGGTGAACGGGAGATTCTCAAGTGGCGGTCTGGCAGCCCAAATTTTTTCAAATTCACACACCCGCCTTGGCGCCGCGCACACTTTTTCAAACACGGCATTCTCTCCTCAACGCCGCGCACAGCTCTGTGAAGCGGACTGGTAGAGATTCGAGCCCCCGGAAGGAGAAGAGGGAGGGAGAGGGCGAAGGTCCCTTGTGGAGGGTTTCAACAAGAACCCTTTTGTGGAGGGTTTCGTTTCAGTTGGAATCCAGATTGTGGAATTTTCAATGAGAATCCTTCTGTGGAGGGTTTCTCCTTCTGTTGAGGGTTTTATTCGGAATCCATAGTTTGTGGAATTTGCAATGAGAATCCTTCTGCGGAGGGTTTCGCTAGGAATCCTTCTGTACATGGCTTTAGTAGAAGTCCTTCTGTGGAGGACTCAACCGGAATGCAATGCCAATTCAATGCCAACGCAATGCCAGTGCCATGCCGGCGTTTTGCCTGCGCAGCGCCAACGCTATGCCAAGGAACACACATGCTATGCCAATGCTATGTTAGGTCCGTGCCACCGCATGCAAGCACAATGCCAGCACATGGCCAGTGCAATGCCAATTCGGATTCAATGCCAGTCCAATGCGAAAGCGATGGGTCCTTTCTCTTGTGCACATCAACAGGAATCCTTCTGTGGATTGTTTAAATTGGAATCCTTCCGTAGAGGATTCAAGTAGGAATCATTATGTCGAGAATTTCAATAGCAGCCCTTTTTGTTCTGGATTTCAATAGGAATCCTTATGTGAAGGATTTCAATGGAAATCTTTCTGTCGAGGATTTCAATGGAAATCCTTCTGTGGATGATTTCAATAGGAGCCCTCTGCGGAGGATTCCAATCGGAATCGTTCTGCGGGCGTATCCAGAAGAATCCTTGGGCGGAGGATTTCGTAGGAGTCCTTCTGTGGAGGGTTTCAACGGGAACCATTCTTGTGTTGGATTTCAATCAGAACCCTTCTGTTCAGGATTTCAAGAGAAATCCTTTTGTGAAGGATGTCGGTGCGGATTTGTTCTGTTCGATTTCATTATATGAATGCAATGCCAAGACGATGCCAAGGCCCTGGCAGTGCTGTGCCAGCGCTTTGCCAGCGCAAGGCCCATCGCAACGCCAAGGGGCACCAATACTATTCGACCTTCCTATGAAAGCTTCCAGTAGGAATCATTATGTGGAGGGTCTACAACCAACATCTTTGTTTATAAAGAATTTCAATAGGAATGTACTTCTAATGAATGCAATTTCTACGCTGGCTCTTTGCCAGCGCAAGGCCAGTGCAACGCCAAGGAACACCAGCGCTATGCGATTCTACGTTATGTCCGTGCCAATGCGTCGCAGCACACTGCCAGTGCAACGCCAGCACTTGGCCAGCGCACTGTCAATCCCCATTCAACGCTATCCAACGCGAAAGGCATGAACTTGTGTTTTCTTTTTATATGTTAATAGAAATCCTGCTGTGGATGGTGAACTGGACTCTTGGCATGGGGGGTTTCAGTAGGAGCCATCTGAGGCGGAATTGAACATGAATCCTTCCATGAAGGGCCCCAAGAGGGATGCGATGCAATTCGCGTCCAAGGCAATGTTTGTGCGATGTCAGCGCCGTGCCAGCGCAAGGCCATGCAATGCCAAGGGGCACCAGGGAATATGTGTTCCATAGTTCAGTAGAAACCTTTCTGTGGATGATTGGACTCGAAATCCTGGTTTTGGGGTGCCAAGTAAGAAGCTTCTGTGGAGGAAATGGGGGTCTTTCAGTGGGGGAATTCATCAGGACCTCCTGCATGAAAGGTTTAAACAGACATGCTGTGGCAAACCGATTCCGAGGCAACGTTTGTGCTATGCCAGTGCCCTGTCAGCGAAAGGCCACTGCAATGCCCGGGGGCACCGTTTTTTGCTGGGTATATATATATATATATATATATATATATATATATATATATATAATATTAGCCCCCCCCGCATGATCATACATGCTCCTCCTCATATGTCATCATGTCTCTTCTTGCTTCTTTGCTTCTTCCTCTATTTCGCCTCTCTTCTTTCTCCTCCCCCTCCTCTCCCCTCTCCTCCTCCTCCTGCTCCTCCGACTCCAGCGCGACAGGTCTTCCTTCCGCGAGGAGGAGGAGGAAGACGGCATTGAACAAAGCCAAGAACACAATGAAAAACCAAACAAACGAAGAAACCAAAGCCTTACGATTGGAAAGCTTTAACAGCACATGGGAAACAACAACAACACAACAAACAAACACATATTTCAATACTCACGCCGCCCCCGCTGCCGTAACCGAGAACGCCCTTATTTTTTTTGTTGCTTTTGGGTTGCTTTGTGGGAAAATAAAGAAAAGACAAACAGCTTTCCAGTCTTAAGGCTTTGGTGTCTTTGCCAGTTCAAGGCGGGGGACCTCGCGCCGTCGCCAAGTACTCGTCCAAGCTGCAGATCGACTTGCGCTGGGCGTCGGCCTCCTCAGCCCCTGGGGCGCGCCGGCACGCGCGGGTCTTAGTGTTCGCGAAGAAGCCCTCCAGCTTCGCGAATACCATCGCGCAAGCGCGAGTAGCCTTCTCGTGAGAAGCTTGCCTGACAAGGTTGAAGAAATCCTGGGACTTGACGGGCGGCCAGCAATCATACTTCACTGCCTCGGGGTCGCACACCTGGTCTGCAATGGCGCGCGGCTCGCCCTTCGCCCACTTAGTCGCCCCCCACCGCGCCCAGCGCGTGGATTCGAACTGGCCGACGCCCAGCATGGCCTTGACTATTTTCGACGGCAACTGGTTGAGGGAACCATGATCCAAGAATCCAAGAAGTCGCCCATGGTGAGAGAACCAGGCCCCCCGCGCAGGAAGTCGATCTCGGGCGTCACGCGGGCGCGCGCGGATTTGGGGTCCAACTCGTGGATGCGGGCTCTGCGGCGGCAGAGCGCGAAGAGGCACGACCGCCCCAGGGGCGTCTTTCCGAATTTCGGCTCGCCAATGAGCACGAGGGGCCCGAGCGGGTCCATGATTTCTGCCATGGCGTATAGCACCCGCGGCTTGAAGTGTTCCTTTGTCAGGGTGATGTGCCACTCGGTCTCCTTCTTCGCGAGCGAACCCTCCGCCGCGAGCCCGCCCGCCGCCTTCGCCGCCAAGGCAGCGGGCCAGCCGCGGAGGGGGGCGCCGTTGCGCAGCGCCTTCGCCTGCCAGATCAACTGCTTGAGGTCGGCCGTGCAGCAGGGCGCGTTCTTAGGGGTGCTTTCGGAATCAGCGTCGATGGCATCGCCCGACAGCGCGTGGAACTCGTTCGCCCCGGCATTCGCATTGACGTCTGACGACGAGAAAAACGCACGAAACTGCGCCCCGCCAAAGCGCTCAAAGGCGCGCTGCCACACCTTGACCCCACCTTGCAGCGCCGAAGAAATAAGCAGCGAGGGCGCGGCGGCGCCATGCCAGGTTGTCAGCGCCCTCAGGTGGTAGAGAAATTGCGAAACATGCAGCCGCGCCCTCGCCATCTTTTTTTTTTTGTCGAGGCCTTGCGCCTTGAGGTGCTGGAAGCAGAGCTTCTTGACGCTGCCGGAAGCCACGCTGGCGAAGATGGCCGTCTTCGTCTTCTTGGGGTGATGCAGCGATTGATGATGGTCTTCGAGCCGCCGTGGCAGTCGAAGATACATATCTTGACGGTCATGCGGCTCGGCGGCGCCGTCTTGAAGCCGAACGGCGGCGGCCGCTTGCGGTGTTCGTCATCGCCCGCGCCGCCTTGTGCAGCTCGTCAAGCTCGGGGGGGGGATCGGTCCGCGTGCCCAGTGATGAAGTCGATGTAGTGGACGAGCGGGGTTTCGTTGTCCCCGACGTTGTTCGCGAGCTCGAGAAATGTTTCTAGCTCGCCTTTCGGCGGCGCGGCCGTCGCCGTGGACTTGGGCAGAGGGCGGCAAAACCAGCCCTCGGTCGCCGCCTTAAGGTCCTCGTACGCGGACATGGCACGGTCTTGAACAGCGCGGCAGGTTTGCCAGAAGGCGCGCGCTCGGCGACGCAATGAGCCCAAACAGCTGCGAGCTGGATGGCGTCGCAGAAAACGGACGCAACTGAGCGGTTTCCCGGCCGGGGGGTCTCGGGGCACCGCGATCCAACGTGGGGCAGTTATTGGTTGGCACTGTTTTGCAATCGGCAATGTCAAGAGGCGCGAGCGGCCGCGGGGAACTGACAATTGATAACGTTCAAAACCACGGTTGCGCAGGCCGCGGCCGCGCATCACTGCAGGCGGCGGCGCGCGCCGCGGAGACCGACATTTGGGCCCGCGTGCATGCGGTGGTTCGGCTGCGCGCCGCCCACGCCAAAGACCATTGTGCGGTGTGGGGGTGGGCAGAGCGACTGCTGCGCGATCCATTTCATCCTGCTCCACGCGGTGGACCACTCACCCCCCGCCGCGTCGCACTAGCGCGGGTAGTCGGTGGAGGCGAGCGCCGCGGTGCACGCGCGGTCGCGGTCATCGCGGTGGATGCATTCCGCCGCCACTTCGAAGCAGCGGTGCTCGCGGACAAGCACGTCGCCTACTGCGGGGTCGCCCGACGCCCACAGCGGGCCCGCGAAGCCCGGCGCCACGAAGGGGGTCGCACTTTTCTGGGATTGGAAGAAGTTGTGCCAAAAGAACACGATGAACTTGTCCTGGGGCCGGTTAACCGAAAATGCATAGCTCACCGCCCCAATTCGAAGTTGGGCGTTTTGGGGGGTCAATGATTCAACGGCAAATTGCACCACCAATGTATGCGCGACAAAACCAACGCCGGGTTCCCCCCGCCCCTGTCCTCGCCTTTGGCCAAGCGCTGAGACTGCGCAAGCCCAACCTTGCGCCGCGCTGAGCCGGGTGGCAAGAGGCTGCCAGGCGCGACGTTCTGGATGATGGCGCACTCGAAAGCCATGGCTTGAGACTTGCTGCGGGCTGGTGGCTTGGCGGGAATGACAGGTCATTCTGAAGGGGCCCGAACGCACTCGCGGCGACGGAGGGCGGGGGGGGGGCGAGCGGGCGGGCGGTTGCATGACCGGCGACGGCGCGAAGACGAGGGCCTGATTTGAAAAGTTTGCCCTCCATCCCTTCGTGTGTTGAACCTGTACGACGGATGTGCGGGGCGCTATCGCTCGGACCCTATTGTGAAAACGTCGCCCCCATCCGTTTGCGCAGTTGCTGCAACCGTTTTGGCATTGCGCGCAGCGCTAAGGCGAAAACTACGTTGTGCAAGCGAGCCCCCCTCCATGTCGGTAGTTGTTGCAACTGTTGTGAACGATTGCGTGGTTGTGCCAAGGTGAGAGCTCCAACGACCCATCCTCCGTCTTTGTCACTGTTGCAAGTTTTAGGATGAATATGTGTGGCCCTGAGGCGGTAGCTGCAACTTCCAATTTCAGGATCATGAGCAGTGGGGGGTCTTAGGCGAAACGCCTGCCCGCCCTGCCGACACGTCCGGGGGGTGCGACATGGAAGAATTATCTAGAAGGGGAACGGGTCGAGGAGGAGGAGGAGGAGGAGGAGGAGAAGGAGGACGGCTTACGAGGAGGCGGGGGGAATGGAGGCGTTGGTGCTTGGTGCAGGCGCGGCGAGGCGCAGACGCGAAAACGGACTCGGTGCTTCTGACGCCGCCGCAGACGCCCTCCACTCGGCCGCCGTCTTCAAGCGGACGCTCTTCTTTTTGGCGGTCCGCGCGCGCCCCGGGAAGGAAAGAGAGGAGCACGGAGGGAGGAGGGGGCAGGAGGAGGGCCAGACGACGAAAGAGGACGAGGAGTCTCCAGAGGGGCACGAGGGCTGAGGGAGGAGGGAGCGGATGAGATCTCCAGGCCGCCAGAGTGGGGTCCCGAGCACATCGGGTCGGATGGTGGCACTGCAGCGACGGTGCAGCGGCGATGCCTCCAGCAGCCGCGCCTTTTTTTGGCGGCCCGCTCGTGCCCTCAGATCTCCAGGAAGCCGTTGGGTCTGGTCCGAGCACGTCTCTTGGAGGTGCTTGGGTTCTTGGGTTTTTCGGGGGCTCCTGGGGGGTTCGGGGGTTGGGGTTCGGGAGTTCTTCGGGGAGGTCGGGTTTTTTGGGGGGTTCTTGGGGCTTCTGGGGTTCATGAGAACTTTGGCGGTTCTTGGAGCTTTTGGTGGTTCTTTGGGGGTTCTTTGGGGGTTTCGGAGGTTCTTGGGCGGGCGCCGTGAACAGATCGCGACCGGCTCGCTCGACCCTTGTCTATTTGGGACCAGGGCCCTCGAGGATGGTCGATGATCCTCCAGCCGTGTGCTATCCGCAGTCAGCTTGTTTGCACCGTACCGCGTTGGCGTCTTCCCAGGCGTCGTCGATCCGCGACCCAGGAATGGTACGGTCCATAGCCTGATAGCGTTTCGCCCCCCAAAGTCGAACAATTGTGCATCGTACCGCGTTGTCGCGGAGCCTTGAGAGTGTCTAAACATTGTACGGTGTTTGGTACCCGTTCTCGTATGTTGGTTCAGTGTTTGTGTTTATGCGTGTGTGTTGACTACGCCGCGCAGCGTTTATCTTACTTTGTGGGTTCGGTCGCCCTTACGCGAGCATACATACACGTACACCGCGGGGTCTATTCCCTCCCCGTCGTTCTCAACGCAGTTCGGTGTCTTCCGCAAAGTTGGTCGCAAATAAGTCTGGCGTGACCCGTTTTTGTTTATCACGATGATGGTGCCACACCGCCAGTGGAATAGAACGTTTGCTTACCCCGTTCAGCGCCGCGCACATGCTAGCCCGTGCCGGCCCCGATTACGCTACCTGCGTCCTATTGACGGGGCTTCGGAGGACAAGCACGCGCTGGCGCTGACACACGTTCTGAGGACTATCGAGACGGGGCCGGCTCGTCAGACCCCAGACGAGGATGGCGTCGAGAGCAGGGTTCGACCGAGAACGTGGTTTGGCGACTTTGTGGACCGCCTTTCGATTGTTTTTTTTTTTGTTTGAATTTGCGGCCAACGAACACAAAACGAGGGAAGACGAACACGCAACGCAAAGGACAACCACCATCTAGATCGAGCCCTGGCCGAGAATCTCTGGTCGTTCTGGTCGTGGTTTTTGCACCTCGGCGTGCTCGTGGCGTCTGGCGTCGGGGCGTCAGTAGGCTGCCGTGCCTCTTTCCTTCCTGCAGGTCGCCTCTTGCCTGCGGCAGGCGCGAGGTCGCGGATTTCTCCCTCGCTTGCCTCCTTCCCTGCGTGGCCTCCGTGATCGACCCCCCCGTTCCCCTCCTCGCTCCCTCTTCTCCTCCTGCCCCCCCTCCTTCTTTTGTCTTCCTTACTCCCTCCTGGCCCTCACCCTCCTCCTTGGACTCTCTCCTCCCTCCTCCCGTCTCTTCGCCTCCTCACCGCCTCCTTCTCGTCTCCTTGTCCTCCTCACTGCAGATGGTTCCCATGTCCAACAGCAGCACGATGAGGAAGGGGGGAGGAGAAACGCTGGAGGATACTTACTAAGATGCGTCAGCGATGCTGCAGCACACCCTGCCGTCTTAAGTTTCCTCGCCATACGTCCCAACAAACTCGTACACGCACTACTGGAAGCGCGCCCCTGTGAGAGACCTGGGCCACGTGGGCCTGCCATTTTGGCGGGTTAGCCCTTGTTGAAAAAAGGCACTGCCTTGCAATTTTCTGGCGCGAGTTCTGGAATTCGAGAAGCGAATTCTGATCATGCAACGCAGCGGGGTGCCCACACATCACCCTGTATAAGAAGGGCAGCCTCCCACCTGTGCAACTGTTGTGCAAGCTTTCATTTGTGGTCATGGACTTCGAGGGGGTCTACAGCGAGAGCGCAAAAGGAAGCGCCCTATATCTGTGAGGCGCTGAATGTGTTGAAGTGTCGTGTCTATAGGGCTAAAGAAGTCTCAAGCGATGCCACATCCTGAGAGGGCATGTATCCATCCTTCTAGGTACTGCACGCGTTCACGCGGAGCAAAGCCGTAAGCGCAACGCCGTAAACTCTTAGTGCTCAATCTTTGCACGTGCTGCAAATTGTTCAGACGAATGTGCGCGGATCTTAGACGAGCCACATTGTATAGCATATGTTATGTTTTGAGTTTGGCGACGTGTTGTGCGACAACTCTGAAGAGATCCCAGTCTACCCCAAAGAATTTCCTGGGAATTCTTGAAAGCGGCCCTTCGCCGTCGTCGCCGACGTCATTGGCGACTACTTGACAAGTTTCTTATGGCTCTCGGGGATGTCCAGAGACGCCCCGCCGAGCATCACCAAGAGTTCCATGGTAGGGTACAGAGTTCTGAGTTCCTCAAGTGCCTCACAAATTTTGGCACCCTTCAAGATCGGCTGCGCGCCCGGTGGGGAGTGAGAGGGGGCGGGCTTTCTCGGATGGCTCGGACGGCCTGCTGCCTTCTGAGAAGTGTTCTAAGCCTTCCCCGAAAATGCAGAACCTTTTCTCAGAAGGCGCGAGGGTTTCTGTTTTTTTCCCTACCTAGGCTCTGCCTAGAAGGGTTCATACGCGCTTGGCTTAAAGGGGCCGGGCAGTGCAAACCGCCCCGGGCGGTTCCCCCAGTCCCCTGGGAGCCAAGCAAAAGCAACAGCAAAGGTAAAAGCAAACGCGCGGTTCCCCCAGTTGCGCTCCTTGGGTGCCAAGCAAAAGCAAAAGCAAAAGCAAAACCAAAGCAACGGCAAAAGTGAGGGCAAAGCGAAGGCAAAGCAAACACATATCATAGCATAGCATAGCATATCATAGCTCAGCACAGCATAGCGCAGCATAGCATAACATAGCATAGCATAGCCTAGCCTAGCCCCGCATAGCATTGCGCAGCATCGCATAGCATAGCAGAGCAGAGCAGAGCAGAGCATATCATAATAATTAGCATAGCATAGCATAGCGCAGCACAGCATCCACTATTGCTGCTGCTATAGATTACTATTACTACTACTGCTACTACTACTACTACTCCTACTACTACTACGATTACTACGACTACTACTACTACTACTACTACTACTACTACTACTACTACTACTACTGCTACTGCTACTGCTACTGCTACTGCTACTGCTACTACTACTACTACTACTACTACTACTACTACTACTACTACTACGACTACGACTACGACTACGACGACTACGACTACGACTACTACTACGACTACGACTACGACTACGACTACGACTACTACTACTACTACTACTACTACTACTACTACTACTACTACTACTACTACTACTACTACTACTACTACTACTACTACCTACTCCTATCCTTATTCCTTATTAGAATATACTCCTACTCCCCCCTCAGGCCGGCCATTAGGGGCCGCATCCGGGTGGTCCCATCCTAACCTGTAAAAAACAATACAAAATCAACATTTTTCTTATTTTTTCCTCTCGACATGGACGTCCTGTCGTCCACGGCGATAATCCATTGCAAAAAATACCACAAAGAGCACACGCGCGCGTTCATGTCAGAATCCTACCGAACACCGTGTGTTTGCAAGCATTTCAACATAAAAACATCAAAAACCCAATGCTTTTTCACAAAAATTGTACAAATTTCCCGCCCGGGCTCTCTTGCTGAAATCATAGGAAAACCATAGGAATCTTAAGAATTCGGTCAAATCCAGCGATTTCACGTCATCGCGCGGTGCACTCGCGATGCTCTGTCATGCACCCAGGCCGCGAATCCTGTGCAAAAAATACCACAAAGAGCACACTCGCGCGTTCATGTCAGAATCCTACCGAACACCGTGTGTTTGCAAGCATTTCAACATAAAAACATCAAAAACCCAATGCTTTTTCACAAAAATGCTTTGGGGTGTCCTGTCAGACCGTCGGGCTTCCTCCGGCCACCTCTGGCTTCCTGCGGTGTACCGGGCCATTCTCGACTCGTCTGGCAATGCGTGCGCGGCATTCAACACGCGCTCGCCAGTTCCCGTCGGCAACCGCCATCGCGGCCGCATCAGCTGTACCAAACCGGCTGGCCGGTGTGACTTCGGCCCCCAGTTGTGCCAGCTTTGCTTCTTATGTTGTGGGAGGGCGGGTGGGACTGGGCATGCCATGCTTGACTCGCTCGAGCTGGCTACCTTGACTCCTACTCCTACTCCTACTCCTACTACTACTACTACTACTACTACTACTACTACTACTACTACTACTACTACTACTACTACTCCTACTCCTACTACTACTCCTACTACTACTACTACTACTACTACTGCTACTACTACTACTACTACTACTACTACTACTACTACTACTACTACTACTACTACTACTACTACTACTACTACTACAGCTACGGCGATGAGGAGCAGGAGGAGAACGGCGTTTACCGCTCCTACTAATGTTGCCTTCCTAGAGGCTCAAATTCCTAGGTAGGGTCGCACTGGGATAATTTTCCTGTGGGCCACTGCTGACACGGCTCCCGCGGGGACGCACTAGCAGGCGGAGAGGGGAGGTTGAGCAGAAAGGGTTCCCAGTAGCAGAAGGAATCCCCGACGATGCCTTGGGCGGACTTGGTATGACGAAGCACAACATGCCCTTCGCCTCTAAGAAGAACTTCTCACAGGCTGGCCGAATCTATGATGTCGGCGAGCCCATGGCCTTCAAGTTCGCTTTGACGCGCGCGTAGAGCTCGTCCTTGCTGATCTTGCCATCCATGAGCAGCTCCACAGACTCGACCAGGAACGAGGGCTCCAGGCCTGAGTAGTTGACCTCGCTCGGTACTGCATCCCTCCCGCCGCCTTGATCACGATCACCTCCTGCATACTCGCGAAGGGGGCCGCCACGACCATCGCCTTCACGAAGGTCTTGCTCATGCACTTCCCCTCCACGATCTTCAGGAGGCTGCTCATGATCGACTTCTCGGCGGACGCTAGCCGCACCGCCAAGCCGCAAACCAGGCAATGCAGGATCTCCGAGGCCATCGGATCCCGCAACACCACCACCTTGGTCACCTGCTGTCTCTTCTTTCTGCTCAAAAACCGAATCCAACTCGTGGAAGTCGCAGCGGCTGCCTTCGCCAGCACTTGCCGACGCCCTCAGCTGCTGCTCCAAAACATTCAGCTCCTCAATCTTTTTCCGCTCCTGCTTCTTCTCCTTCTTCCTTTCCTCGCGCCTCTGACTTCGCACACGCCTCCTCTTCTGACGCTCCTCCGTCGTGAACTCCTTCCTGAACTGCTGCTTCACGGCGCCCTCGGTGGTGTAGGATGCCGCCGCCGTCGTCGTCGAATTTGAGTCCGCACAGGACGCCTCGGCGGCGCAGGCGGTGGAGGTGGCGGAGTGGTCGGACTCGTCATCGCGCAGGCTCGCCCAGGATTGGCCAAGCTCCTGTGCAAGATGTGCGCGTATGGATCCTTCAGCTCGGAGATGCTTGGGGGCAGCGGCGTCAGAGCTTGCACCGTCACCTTCCTCGGCACCCCCATCGCTTCCCACGCGTGGGAGGAGAAAGACTGCTTCTTTTTCACCTTCATGCCCTTGAAAAAATGATATTGTGCTTAAACATCTTGCCGTTGCCCTTGCCATTGAACTGCCGCTTCAGGCGAGACGACTTGGACTTGGGCTTGTTCTTCACGAGTACAGGCGCCGTCGTTGCAGGCGATGGGGGCGTAGGCGGAGGCGGCGGAGGACACCGCGGCGCAACCCTGCCAGCCGAACTGCTCTCCGTATTAGCTGCCAGGAGCCGTGTGGAAGGCGGCGACGGCGGTCGGCACACCTTGCGCACCCCCAGATGGGTCTTCACTTCACAAGGAGAGCCGTGGGCCCTCCCAAGCAGAGGATCGGCTTGCACTCCGCTGACGATGGGGACGTCGCCAGTGAAGAACTTGAGCTTCTCAATGAGCTCGGGCGTGACCAGCTCCACGGGGAGCAGGATGCGCATGCACAGGGGCAGGAGGCCGAGCAGGAGGCCGCCAGGGCCGGTCTTGACCGCCACCACGCGCGGCGGCCCTCGAGCCGCACAGATCCGTCCAGCGCCGGCCCTCCGCGCTTGAGCCCAGGCGCTGCAGGCCAGGGCCTGTCGTGCTCGAGCCGAAGAGGCGTGAGGCGAGGGCTTCGGAGAAGATCCGCCTCTTTCAGGGAAGGCCTGCTCCTTCTCGTTTCCCTCCCTTCGCTCGCCGCCGACAAGAGCCCCGAGCCCACCTCCAAGACCAATCGGCAAGTGGTCTGCAGGGTGACGGGGTGTCTTGAGAGGTGTCCGCCGTCGGCGTGGCCGGAAAACGACGAAAAGTGTTTCCTCGGTTATCGCTACCGCTGCCGGCACGTCGAGAAGTTTCCTTGAGTTCTTCTTGTGGAGTCTCAGACAAACGCCAATACCACTCCAGCAAGAACTTGGTGCCTCAGGCTGGGGCGGGAGAGTCCCCCGAACGAGGCCCAGACAGTGGCCGAACACTGGCCTGATATGGGCCAAACATTTCCCGAATCCGTGCCACGATGACGTACATTAACCAGGACAGGCTATCATACCTGCAACTGGTTCGTCGGGCCTTTGCGGTGCGTTCTGTTTTGGTGCCGAGATATCCGCGCACTTCGGTGTCGCGCTCGGTCCTGACGTTCATGTCGCCATCGCGTTGTGCGCCATTGCCACGTCCGTCTCGTTGCACATATCCTCCCTTGCCTAGCTTCTTATTCTAAACTATTTCTCTGTTTCCTCCGCCCTCCCAAGCATCAGCAATCTCATGTGCGCAGCAGCCATCGCTCCAGGAAAGCTGTCTCGCCATACCAGTGTCGCCACAGCCAACTACATCGTTCCTAAGGCCATCTCGCGACAAGATCCCCTCAAAATCCCTGTTTTTTTTTCCGAAATCCCCATCCTTTTCAAAATCCTCTCAAAGTCGTCGCCCTCGCAAGTGGGCCGAAGTCCCTTAAAATCCCCTCGTCGCGCTCGGAATCCCTTCAACATCCCTTCAACATCTGATCAACATCTCCTCGTCGCGCTCCGCATCCCCTCAACATCCCTTCAAAATCCCTTTCGAAACCCCTTCAACATCCCCGCCACGACCGTGTGTCCTAAGGCGTGATGCTGTGCATGTGCACGGCGCATTGAGATGTTATGGTGTCATACCTGACTAGGTTTGAAGGTTCTGTCGAATTCGGTTCGTGAAGTTATGTGGCGCATTTCCCCCGAGTGCGCCCATCGTTTTACTTTCGTTCGCGTTGTGGGGCCATCGCGCAACTCCGCGTTTCAATTGTGCAGTCGGGGTGTTTCAGTCCCTTGCGGTGGCTGGTTCGCCGTTTTTACATGAGCCTCCACTTCTGCCACTCGCGTTCCGTTGGCGCACTTGCTTGGCCTGCGGCGAATTGAAGCCCTGTCGGCAAACCATGGCAAGTATTGCATAACCTTCGGATGCGGTCGTTGGCAGCTGTTTCGGGTGGGCGTTCAGCGCCCGTCTTTTTTGAGAGGGACGTCCGGCTTACATTAGGAGCGCGTGGGCGGTGTGCTCCTGAACGTCACCCAGAGCCTTTCTCCGACCTAGGGCGGGACAGGGCCCCCAGGCTGCTTCTCCGAGACTCCTCAGCTCCTCTAGGCGGCGAGCGAGGGGGGGAAATGAGAGAGAGAGAGAGAGACGACATTCGCAGAAGGCGGCGGAGTTTTTCAGAAGTCCTTCGGCCTGCTGATCAGTTTTCTGTGCCTTTGGGGAAGGCTTAGAAAATTGTTCAGAGGGCTCGAGCATTCCCGAGCCTTTGAGAAGGCCCGCCTCATAGTCATCACTTCACCCCCGGGTCTGGCCGCCGACTTGAGCTCCTCGGAATGTCCGGCGTCCTAAAGCTTTCATACGCATCCCCACCGCATCGGAATGATTTCCCAAAGAGCGTCAAATGGGCCGCAGCAGACAGCGTGTGCTATCCATTATGTCCCGTCCCGACTGTGCCCAAGGAGTGGGAAGGATGCCCTCCCACCAGATTCTAGGCCTCCCAGATGGGGTCGGAGCAGATGGGGTCGGAGGATCGCGCCGCATCGCCGATGCATCGCCGATGCGGCTGGATGTGGAGCCCGATTTGCTTCGCGTCGACGTCGCCGATGCATCGCCCACGTCGACGATGCATCGCCAGTGCATCGACGATGCATCGCCGATGCATCGGCGATGCGGCGCGATCCTCCGACCCCATCTGCTCCGACCCCATCCAGGAGGCCTCTACAGATAGCACATGCTGTCTAATTTGAGGGATGCCCGCACCACCCTTCGTACAACCCAGAATGATTAAGTCTGGAACCGTAAGAACTCCGGTCAGTATCCTTGGGAATTCCCATGGAATTTTAATAATTTGTTAAAGATATTTTGGCATGATCTTCGGAATAAGGGTGCTTAGTATTTTATGAGGATTGTTGTGGATGTTCAATGTCTTTCAGGGCTCACACCGATCCCCTAAGATAGCGCAGGGATTTCTCGAGGAGCCCGTTCGGATTCCTGCGGAATCCTGGCGCTCTCAGGAGTTCCGCGGAACCCTGAATGAGCCCGACGAGTGGCATTTAATATTGAGGGTTGGAACCCGTGTGATCGCGCATTCCTCAGAATTCCTTTGGACATTTGTTTGCACACCTGACAAAAGCCAGTAGGACTCGTCCAGGAATCTTCCATAGTCCCCTGGATTAGTTTGGGAGTCTGTGGGAAACACACACACGCACACACGAGGAAGACGGAAAAGAGACGGAGGTAGCGGTGTTTCAGAGGTGATATATATATATGTATATATATGTATATATGTATATGTAGTCCAATCGGAGGGTTGTGGAATAAGTTATTCCGAATATGCGATGCGTGTCTTGATGTGCAACACGTTGTCCATCTATCTGGTCTAGACAGTTGGAGAAGCGCGAGGATCACACATATTTGCCGAGAACAACCGACTGGATGGCTTAACCTTGACCTTTTCCCTTTGACCTGGCGCTGGGCGGGAAGGGTGTCCGAAGGACACGTGGAGCCCGGACTTCAGTGCTACTACACTTTGATCGTAGACCGCTCGCGCACTGCTGCCGTCTGCGGCTGGAGATTACTGAAATGCCCCACCGGCGAAACCAGTCTCGGCGCTGGCATTTAGGGGGGGGTAAGGGGGGGGGACTGCCCCAGAGGACGAAACATCGTCCCTCAATTGCCCATTCTTCGCCAATCGGGGCCTGGTACCCCACTCCGCCCAGGAAGGTCCAGTTTCACCAACAGAGACCAGCCGCCGATTTACCAGCGACGCATCGCCGATTCCAGGCTAATGCTCCCCCCCCCCTAGCCAGGCCCCCCCTGCCGACCCTATTCATTGCTGCATTTCGAGATTGCCACGCCGAACACCAAGAAGAAGAGGAGGAGGACGATCAGTGGTGGGCGACCCCCCCCCCCCGAAGGACTCAGCGGGTGCAGCACGCCGGACCCCGCCACTGGCGTGCCCCCGCTGCCCCTCGGCCGCGCCCTCGGCGTGGACGAGCTCGCGGGGGTGGCCGAAGGCGCGCATCGGGCGTTGCCGCCCCGCTTCGATGCTCTGTCAGAGCGGGTCGGCATCGCAGGGCCAGCGTGGAGATGCCTTAAGTGACAAATCATATCTTCAACTTGTGATTATCCATGCGTTTCCTTCTTTACGATGGTGCATCCTTGTTTCCGCGCGTCCGTCAAGTGAAGTGCCCGCGTACTGGCAGTGCCCCCCCCCGCAGGCATTCGCGAGGCTATCGAGGCGGAGCAGGAGATGCTGCTAGCCGCCATAGGCCTTGCATCTTGTTGTTCCGATGTTGTGCTTTGAAGCTCGCACATTCACCTGGTTAGTGAGCGATTCGAACCGGTTCTACCACATGTGATGTCAGGCTGCCAAGTGCTGAAGCCTTCCAGCTCCGGGTGCTGGAAAACAGTGGCGCGTGACAGCGTGTGCAAGAAAACGCGGAGTCTAGGCTGAGATGGTACAGTCGGTAGTCTTGGGAACACTGAAACGCGTGTGGAGGTGCACGCGTTCGCATTCAGATATCTATATGCATAGCTGGGCAGTGTTTTTCCATTATGCTCTTTTTCGGACTCGGCATGTCTCCAAAATTATATGCGCGTGAAAGAAAGACTCGGCTGCTGAATTGAGTTTGGCATGGCTGCTATGCTGGACCTCCCGGTCTGGCCATACAGATTAGATGATTATTGGCCAGCGCCAGCAGGCAGATTGGCATCTTCGAAGCCTTGCACACCTAATCTCTCACGAGCTGTATGCACAAGTTGCTGAGCATCGTGGCTCGGTCCTGGGATTCACGATGATGGGAGTCAGAGGGAGCTTAAAAGCAGGAGGACGAGCCGGATCTCGTTCACGTCCGCGTCGCTGCCACCGCCTTTGTGCGGGCCCCACCAGGCGAACAGATGCAGCAGCTGGAGGCAGAGGAAGCGGTGCCCCTCGCGCGGGGCGCGTGGAGGAGTAGGAAGAGGAAGAGAGGGCCCGGGGAGGGGGCCTCTGCAAGAAAACGAGGAGGAGGAGGAAGAGGAGGAGGAGGAGGAGGAGGAGGGGAGGGGTAGGAACGAGCGGAGGAGGAGGAGAAAGAGGAGGAGGAGGAGGAGGAGGAGGAGGAGGAGGAGGAGGAGGAGGAGGGGGAGAGGGGCGGAGGAGAAGAAGGGATGAGGAGGGGGACAAGTTATAATGAGGGTGGCCCGTCATTTGATTTTCGCCAGGCGGCCTGTGTTGGATTGCGTTGAACTGAATTGAAATGCTTATCCAGGGTCGATGGCAGTTTTATCCGCTGGAGGCCAGGATATCCGGGTTGCGCCTTACGACGAGGCATGGCCAGCTCGAGGAAATTATCGAGGGTGCCGGCTGCGCATCACCGGCCGCTCCCTGGGAGTTTGCCGAAGTGGTGCGCAGCATCGAAAGTCATGTCGCGGCGCGTATGCCAGCTATCGAAGACGCCTACGGCGAATCACCGCCGCCCCCTGCCTTTTTGGAAGCGCCTATGTGGCCGAACGTTGAGGCCAGACCTGCCAAGCCATCAGACCATGTGATCCCCGAATCGGTTTGGAAAGCCTTCGGGGAACACGTGGGCATCTTGAAGGTCATCTTGGCCGTCTTGGAGGCCTCTTGGGCGATCTTTCGGCGATTTTTGGGGGCTCTTGGGCCGTCTCGGGCCGTCGGAAGGCCGAAAAGAAGGAAATGTCAAAATCCGTCAAAAACCTGAGGAACATCCATGTTTTTGGCCTCTTCTGGCCTTCCTGGAGGCCCTCTTGGGGGCCTCTTGGGCCGTCTTGGGCCAGCTTCGAGCCAACTTCGGCCATCTTGGTGGGTTACTGGCACGTCTGACGCCGTCGGGAGCCGTCTTGTGGGCCTCATTGGGCCCACGGGGGACCATCTTGGGGCGCTTCGGGGCCGTCTTGGAGGCCATCTTGGACGTCTTGGAGGCCATCTTGGGCGTGTTGGAGGCCTCTTGGGCCGTCTTGAGGCCCTCTTGGGGCCTTCTTGGGGGCCTCTTGGGCCGTCATGGGGCCATCTTGGAGGCCTCTTGGGTGCTGTTGGGGCGATGTTGGGGACCTCTTGGGCCGTCTTGGGCCGTCGGAGAGCTGAAAAGAAGAACATGCCAAAATCCTTGAAAAACCTAAGGAAAATCAATGATTTTAACCTATTCGGGCCTTCCTGGAGGGCGTCTTGGAGGGCTCTTGGGCCGTCTTGGAGGCCTTTTGCGGGCCTTTTGGGCCGTCTTAGACCATCTTGAGGCCATCTTGGGCCGTCTTGGGTGCATCTTGGAGCCATCTTACCCGTCTTGGAGGCCATCTTGGCCGTCTTGGAAGCATCTTGGAGGCCATCTTGGGCCATCTTGGCCGTCTTGGAGGCCATCTTGGGCCAAGTTGGGGCAACAAAGGCATTGACAGATGGATTTTCGGAAACTTGCGGGTGGCCGGCGGGACGGGCCGAAGCCCACTGGGGAGTTCTTTTAGAAAAAGAACCAAAACCAAAACCTGAAACATCCAGCACGCCGTGCACCCCTGTGGCAAGACCACAGGGGGCGGCGGATCAAATGGCCGTCGGCCCATCCCGCCACCGTGCTTGGGTTTTGGGTCGGAGTCCTCATGGACGCTTCTTGGGGTCTCTCGAGAGCGCTCTCGGGGGCCTCTGCCTGAGTGGAGCTTGGGGGCCTCCTGGGAGCTTCTTGGGAGCCTCTTGGGGCCCTCTTGGGGCCTCCTGGGGCTCTCTTGGAGCCTCTTGGGGGCCTCCTGGGGGCCTCTTAGAGCCTCATGGGGGCCTCCTGGGGGCCTCTTAGAGCCTCATGGGGGCCTCTTGGGACCGAAAGCTCGAAATGTTCATTCGGGTTCCCCTTCTGGGCGCCCTCTTGGGGCCGTCCTGGGGCCCCTCTTGGGCCGTTCCAGGGGCCTCTTGGGACGTCTTGGGGCCCTCTTGCGCTGTCTTGGAGCCTTCTTGGGAGCTTGTTGGGCCGTCCTGGGGTGATCTTGGGGGCCTCTTGGGCCGTCTTGGAGTGTCAGTAAGCCGAAATAGCCAAACGCGGAAATTCTTCAAAAACCATCGACTAATCAATGATTTGTGTCTCTTGGAGCTCTCTTGGGGGTGCTCTTGGAGGCCTCTTTGGCCGTCTTGGAGGCGTTTTGGGCCGTTTGGCGGCAATCTTGGGCGTCTTGGAGCCGTCTGGAGGCTCTTTTGAACTGCTTGTTGGGACTCTCTTGGACCGGCTTGGGGCGCTCTTGGGTCGTCCCCGGGCTGTTCCAGACCTTGAAGGAGGGGGGGGGGGCCGGCGGCAGACCCTCGGAGGGACTTTCAGGGAGGTTTTTGACCAGGCATTGGCGAATGGGACTAAAGACTGTGCCAAACACTCTGTCAGAGAGGTCTCGCACGGCTCAACCCGCAGGGCGGGAGCGGCCAGATCTTAAGGGCTTCGCCCTCTGCCGCCGGCCCCCCTATTACTAGTGCGTGCGGCTGCGTGGATAGCGCCGTGGGAGCTTCTCGTGGCAGGCTTCTCGGCAGCGTCTGCGGATCATTGTTGGCGCTTCGTTAAAGCCGTTTTGGAGTCTCTTGGATCATATTTTGGGTATTTTGGGGGTCTCCTTGGGACCTCTTGGGAGCCTCTTGGGGCCTCCTGGCGCCCTCTCGGGGCGAAAAAGCGAGTTTTCGGTTTGTGGACTTCTCTCTTGGGAACGTCTTTGGGCCCTTTTGGGTCGTCTGGGGCGCCTCTCAGACCGTCTTTGGGCCCTCTTCGGCCGTCTCGGGGCCGTCTTGGGGGCCTCTAGGGCCGTCATGGGGGCTTCTAGGGCCGTCTTGGGGTGATCTTGGTAACTTGTTGGTCCGCCTCTGAGCGTCGGATAGCCGAAAAGGCGAAAAGGCCACATATCGTTCAAACACGTTTGGAAACTTGTTGATTTTTGTTTCGTGGGGCCCTCTTGGGAGGCTTTTTGGACGACTCTTGACCGTCTTGGGAGCATCTTGGGCCGTCTTGGGGCCATCGTGGGGCATCTTGGGGCCATCTTTGGCCGTCTTGGCTTCCTGAGGCTCTCTTCGGAGCCTCTTCGGGCAATCTTGGAGGCCTCTCGGGCTGTTCTGGTCGCGCGGTGGCGTCACCATGAGAACCTTGGGGTGGCCCAGAGCAACCAGGATTTGAGGTTCACCCCCCACCCGTTGGCTGTTTGGTGGCGCGGCGGGGCCCCCTAGCAGACAATAAACAAGAGGCAGGAAACAGGACTGGAGAGACATAAGGCCAAACAACAAATGACAACACATAACACATGGCAGCAGACCGCACACATCTTCGCAGCCTTGCGCTCCCAGAGGGGGCCGGCGGTTTTTCAGGCCGCGTCATGGTCGCAAAGAGAAAACGATTTCGAGTACAGCTGCAGCAATTCAGGCCGTAACTGACATCTCGCGAAATATTGCCGATCTTGTAATCGGAATCAGGGAAAGGATGGCCAGACCAAACACGAATGGGCCCAGTTTCGCAAGGGCCTGCCGAGCAGCCCCTACGTGGAGAACATCAGCATGGAGAGGAGGACGAATACCCAACATAAAAACCATACCACTAAGTGGCACACGCGCGACTCGTACTTCGTCGACGATGCTCACAATCCGCCGTGGTGCCCCACTAGGGCTCCCGCTCAGCCGCCGCAGACCGACCAGCGCCTAGTATCGAACGGACCAGTTCAACCCGAACCACACCGAGTGGAAAGAACACGACGCCAATTTTGGCGGGTGGTCGGCTGCATATCGGATTGGATAAGCGCTAATGGCCTCTTGCCCATCCCGCCACCGTGCCTTGGTTGTTGGTCTGAACCTCTTAGATGGTCGTTGGAGTCTCGGGGCTCTCGCTCCAGGAGGCAGTTTGGGGCCTCTGGGGGGCTGTTTGGGGTCTCTTTTGGGCCTCTGGGGAGCCTCTTGCCCAGTGGGGGCCTCTTGAGGCCTCTTCGGGCTTCTCGGGGACCTCTTGGGGCCTCCTGGGCGCCTCGTGGGGCGCAAGGCTCGGAATTTCGGTTCGCGTTCCCCCGATTGGGCCTCTCTTGGAGCCATCTTGGGACCCTTATGGGCCGTCTTGGGCGCCTCTTGAGCCGTCTTGGGGCCCTCCTGGGCCGTCTTGGGACCATCCTTGGGGCCTCTAGGGCCGTCTTGCGGCGGTCTTGGGGCCGGAGCGTCGGACCCTAGAACAGTTGAGAACCCCCAAAACATTGAATTACCTTGTGACGTACCCAACCCATTTGTATCATGGGAAACGAAGAGTTGGCCGAAACTTGCACGGACAATCAAATTGCAGGATCCGTTGTTTGATATGTAAGCTACTTGGGACAAGCTCAGCAGCCCTCGAAAGTGGCGACAGTTTCACAGATCGCAGCCCCCAGCAGCCCTCGAAACGCAGCGACGAGCGAGGTAAGAAAGTGGCGACAGTTTCACAGATCGCAGCCCCCCAGGGATGGCGAGGTCCCATTTGAATCCGCCGTGGGTACCCACTGTGCTGGGCCCCCCAGCAGGCCTCGAAAGTGGCGACAGTTTCACAGATCGCAGCCCCCCAGGGATGGCGAGGTCCCATTTGAATCCGCCGCGGGTGCACACTGTGCTGGGCCCCCCAGCAGGCCTCGAAAGTGGCGACAGTTTCACAGATCGCAGCCCCCCAGGGATGGCGAGGTCCCATTTGAATCCGCCGCGGGTGCACACTGTGCTGGGCCCCCCAGCAGGCCTCGAAAGTGGCGACAGTTTCACAGATCGCAGCCCCCCAGGGATGGCGAGGTCCCATTTGAATCCGCCGCGGGTGCACACTGTGCTGGGCCCCCCAGCAGGCCTCGAAAGTGGCGACAGTTTCACAGATCGCAGCCCCCCAGGGATGGCGAGGTCCCATTTGAATCCGCCGCGTGGCACACTGTGCTGGGCCCCCCAGCAGGCCTCGAAAGTGGCGACAGTTTCACAGATCGCAGCCCCCCAGGGATGGCGAGGTCCCATTTGAATCCGCCGCGGGTGCACACTGTGCTGGGCCCCCCAGCAGGCCTCGAAAGTGGCGACAGTTTCACAGATCGCAGCCCCCCAGGGATGGCGAGGTCCATTTGAATCCGCCGCGGGTGCACACTGTGCTGGGCCCCCCAGCAGGCCTCGAAAGTGGCGACAGTTTCACAGATCGCAGCCCCCCAGCTGGCACGCAGCGACGAGCGAGGCAAAAGGCAAGGGGGAAGAGAGGGACGGGAGGGGGTGGGAAGGAGACGCGCGAGCAGTGCTCTATTCAAAACGAGAACCCAACGCAGGAGGGTTGGGAAAAACCTTAGGAACATGCATGATTTTGACCTTTCGGGGCCCTCTTGGGAAGGCTCTCCGGTCTCTCTTGAGGTCGAAGGCTTTTTGGGCCGTCGTGGGGCCATCTTGGGCGTCTTGGATTGGTCATTTGGCGACTCGGGGCCCTCTTGGGCTGTCTTGGGGGCCTCTCGGGGCCCTCTTGGTCCGTCTGGAGGCCCTCAGAGGCCCGAAAAAGTCACGCGGGGATCTGCCGGGAACCCCAGCGGGCACGCCCGAAGCCCAAGAAGGTTTGGCAATTTGGGGGTCCAGGCTCGTGAGGATTAAATGAAGGATTGGGGACTGAGGCTTAAGGGATCAGGTAAAGGACCTAAGGACACGCCCACTCCATGCCCAGCGGAGATTGAAATTACGAGTTCCGTCCACTTGTTGTGTACATTCGCTCAGAGTCTAATTGTGGCAATCATATACAAACGAGGATTAACCACCACGACCAGTTGGAGGAGCGGACCATCGCGGCAAACATGTAGTTTAAGATCGTTGCACAGAGACAGTTGTCCGACACATGTCTTGAACATTTCGGCCCGTACTTCTTATTGTATGTTGCTTGGCATGGTCTGGCAAACTGATTTCTGCTAGGCGTGTCGCTACGGCCATGGCGGCGAGTTTTGCAGAAAAAGCAGGGTAGCAGGCAAAGGGTACGCGGGACAGGTCTCACCGTAAAGCGAGAGGGCCGTTCTCGCGCGGGGGGGGGCGTCTCTTTCCGCAAGCGAGTGCCATCGTGATCTCCCATGCTCATCTTTAATGCCGTCGCTGCTTCAGTTCAAGTGCTGCGCAAGTAATGCAGACTTTAAGGCGCACCGCGGCGGCGTCTAAGTTGAATCCCAATCATTCTATCGCAACGACGCAATGATTGCATTGCTGTCATCCTTGGTTATGCACCTTCGTCGTCTCAGCTAGTACAGGGACCATCGGAATTTCAGGTAACTGTCAAAACTAAGGGAGAGGACGGGGACGAGGGGGAGCAGGGGGAGTTTGGGAAGACAACGGCAACGACAAAGACGACACAGACGGGGAAGCAGAGTCTGATGTTGATGATGATGATGTTGATGATGATGATGATGATGATGATGACGACGACGATGATGATGACGCTGATGATGGCCACGACGACGACGATGACGATGACGATGACGACCACGACAATGACGAGGATGCTGATGATGATTGTGGTGGAGGTGGGGATGGTGATACTGAGCTTGATGATGAGGATGATCAGGATGATCAGGATGATGATGATGCTGATGATGATGATAATGCTGATGATGAGGATGAGGATGAGGATGAGGAGGACAAGGATGAGGATGAGGATGCGTATGGCGATGATGATGGTGATGATGATGGTGGTGCTGATAATGTTAATAATACTTATGGTGATGGTGATGGTGACGATGATGTTGAGGAAGGTGAACATGATGATGATGCTTGTACTGATACTGCTGCTGATGTTAATGATGATGATGATGCTGATGACGATGATGATGCTGATGATGACGAAGCTGTTGCTGCTGTCGCTGCTTCTGACGACGACGATGATGAGGATGCGGATGGGGATGATGATGATGATGCTGATGATGATGATGATGCTGATGATGATGATGACGGTCACGGTGATGATGATGATGCTGCTGTTGATGCCGGTGATGATGATGCTAATGAAGATGATGATGATGCTGATGATGATGATGATGATGATGACGATGATGATGATGATGATGATGATGCTGATGATGATGATGTTGATGATGTTGATGACGATACTGATGATGATGATGTTGGTGATGGTGGTGATGCTGATGATGAGGATGAGGATGAGGATGAGGATGATGAGGATGATGAGGATGATGATGCTGATTCGGATGATGATGCTGTTGATGATGATGACGATGATGACGATGATGGTGATGGCGATGGCGATGACGTTGCTGACGATGGTGGTGGTGTTGTGGTGGTGCTGCTGAGAACGATCCTGATTATGGTGATTGTGATGGTGGTGATCATGCTAGTGGTGATATAGGTTGTGATGAGGATGGTGATGATGATGATGATGATGATGATGATGATGATGATGATGATGATGATGATGACGATGATGGTGATGGCGATGGCGATGACGATGACGGGCAATGAAGATGACGGGCGATGACGATGAGGAGGAGGAGAAGGAGGTGGAGGAGGAGAAGGGCCAGGAGGAGGAGCAGGAGGACCAGGAGGAGGAGGAGGAGGAGGAGGAGGGGAGTGAAGGGGAGGAGGATGCGCGGAGGATGTCATCCCTCTCTCTCCGAGCCGCCGTGCTTCCTCGGTGCCCCTCCCTTCCCCCTCCACGTGATAACGCCCAGAGGACGCCCGCAGGGTCTACTCGGCCACGCGCGGCGGGGGGCCCTCGACCTCCAAGCTGCAGCAGTTCGTGCACAGCCTGCAGGACGCACCGCTGCCGCCTCTCGAAGAGCATGAAACGTCACAACCATGAACTCCTCTTCCTCCTCTTAGCTCCTGCCTCATCCTCCTCTCTTCTGCTCTCTTGTCCTCTCTCTTAATCCTCGCTTCCTCCCTCCGCCTCTCTCCTCCTCTTCACTATCCTCTCCTCATCTTCACTAATCTGCTCCATCGCTTCTATCTCTCCTCCTCCTCCTCCTCCTCCTCCTCCTCCTCCTCCTCCTCCTCGGCAAGAACAAAGCGACAAAGACAAACATCACTTGAAGGAAGTCTGAGCGACCTTCGACAGTTTATGTGCTGCGCAGTTTGTCATTATTGAATCGCTTCGCTCATTCCGCCGGCCCGTATCGTGCCATCGCGGGGTCTTGGGGGGTTTTGGGGGCCTTTGGAAGCTTCGTGGGAGCTTCTTGGGAACTTTGGGAGGCCTCGTGGATGGCTCTGGGTGGGCCCTCTTGGTGGTCTTTTGGGGGGGTCTGCCTGGCCTCTTGGGGGCCTCCTGGGAGCTTCCTGGGGGTCTCTTGGGGGCCTCTTGGGGCTTTCTTGCGGCCTGTTGGGGGCCTCTTGGGGCTCTCTTGGGGGCTTCGTGGGGCTACTTGGGGGCTTGTAGGGGCATTTCGGGGGCGTGTTTGGGCGGGAGGCTCAAAATTTCCGTTCAGGTTGCCCCTGTGGACCTCAATCATGGGGCCGTCTTGGGGCCTCTTGGACCGTCTTGAGGGTTTCTTGACTTTAAACGGAGAAGGTTAAAGGCGAGATATAAATCGAGCATGTACCGCTGTCGTGCCTGGCTCAAGCCGGGCCCGGCCAGATATGTGACTGTGCCTCACTGAGGCGCACTACTTGCATCCGAGATCGGAAAACATCCTTTTCCATTGACGATGCCCATCCTACTCTTTACTCCAGATCCCATGCTTCGTCTCGCTCTCTTGCTCATGCGCTATGAGCCAAAGCCTGGGATATGGGAGCGCCTAAGGCGGACTACATACCTAAGCTTACCAGCTTGTTTTCGACTTGGTAGCGGAGCTGGCTACACTCTCGTGTGGCTGGCTCTCGCTCTGATTCCTGTAATCCACGGCACAACTTGGTGGACTACTACTACGGTGGAATACCATGTTGCGCCGGCTCTGCGAGGAGCGGAGCCAGTCCGCGATCGAGCTAGCGGGGCAACCCGCGAACTCGAGACGCTCTCTCCTACTTCACTGCGCTACTTCACTCCCGACTTCCACCAGATGCCAATCGGCAACTCGATCGAGAACGTGGTCACCCTGCGGGGCTACCCGCAGCGGGGCCACCTGCATCCCGTGCCGGTCAGGCGCCTCACGGCTACCACGCCAGAGCCTGACAAACCACAGCCCAAACCAATCACCGAAGCCGAAATGCACATGCATTGGATCAAGATAACTATCTTCGGCATTCTGTGGGTAATAATGGGATGTGCTGTGGGATACATGCGGCAGGGGATGGACGACACGCGTACTACTGGCCCTTCATGGGACCCTGCCGGTACTACGCCTTTTCGCGAATACGTTCGCGAAGTACATGCATGGTTAAACGTAACGAGCGGCAATATGACACCACCACAACAAGCTGCAGCACTACAACGAGGCCTTCAAGGTCTGGCTCGTCGTATCGCCATGCAGGTCCCCTCCCAGATCATCAATTATGGTGTAACTGTCAATGGACAGCCAACGGATGCAGTAACCTACATACTGTACTTACTGAGCACCAAATTTGAAAATCTGGAAGATGAGCGCCAGCTCAACTCTGGCACGGCCCTTATCGACTTCCGCGTCGAAAGGGGCGAGCGAATCGACTCAGTATTAGCTCGATTCGAGATGGCCCGTGACGAGGCTAACTCTGTTGGCTTTGTCATCCCCAACTTTCAGATCCTAACGCTGATTCTCTTCAGAGCGTTAGGCGTTGGCGCGTCACGAGCCCAACACCTGCTTGAGCCCTTCAATCATCAGATGCCCCGAACACAAGCAGACTATGACAGGCTGTTGACCAGGATGAGGAACTACGGACATGTTGCCGAGCGCTCTCCTGGTAACATAGCGGGTATCTTCACAGGGCACCACTCACATGCAGGTGTTTACGCCACGACTGCGGGGTCACCCGCTGGTCCTGGCGAGCCAAATCCCTGGGCTGACCCAGCCGATATGCCCAACGAGGCCACTGCCCTTCTAGGGCAGACCGGCCAGGCATCGGCAGAGGCAGCTGAGGCGAACGCCTGGTCGAACTACTCGCCAGGCGCCGCCTACACTGCAAGCCCGCCCTCGGGCACAACCCTCTGGGGCCAAGCGGAGTCATCCGCTCAATGGTCTCAGCCACCCTCACCGTTTGAATCTGGCACTGACACAGATACTTCATCTGACGATGAGCACAATGGAATAGTCTCTGCTGGTAATGACTATCCAGCGGACGACACTCACCTTTCTGAACAGCAAAGGGCGGAAGCCGCCTTTATGGCTTATCGCAAATCAAAACGCCGTTGGAGGCGCTTTATGAAGAAACCAGTCAGAAAGGTGAGACGTGCAGTACGCCGACATTTCAAACAATTTGGAAAGGGTCGTGGTAAAGGGGGTCGCAGACGCCGTATGCATGGTAGGGGTATTACTGCTTTCCTCACGTCCTTAACTGATATGGCTTTTGAAGAAGTTCTTATCGGAGGCAAAGGTCGGGGTCACAGGCGGACCTCCGGTAAGGGAAAGGGGCGGAGGGGCAACCCTAGGGACGCTTCTGGTAATACTATGAAGTGTCATACATGCGGTAGCACAGAGCATTTGCGCGATCAATGCCCGAAGGGGAAAGGAAAGGGATCCGTACACTTGGCTCAAAACTCTTTTATGGATGACATAGATTACATTGACTACGAGTTTTACGTCAATCCAGAAGCGGCTCCCGCTGCGGGCTCCTCCACGTATTACGTGATGGCCCGCTATGCTGAAGCAACTGTGGCCCTGGAAGACTACGCAGTGACCCTCTTCGACGAGTTCCACGGCTGGGACGAGGTCGATGAGATTGCGTACAATGCTTGGTTCGGTCTTCCAGCGGGGCCACCCGCCGGTGACGAGGTCTCCGAAGCCGAGACTGTCCCGGCAACAGAGGAAGAACTCACCGCCGCGCTGGCCCCACAAGTGATTGGCATGCCGTTGCTGCCAAATCCGTCGTGGGCTGGCTCGGAGATGGGAGACGCCGATGACGAAATGCGGGGCCATCCCGCGGATTCCGACTCCGAAGAATCCGAAGAAGATTATAACGACATGCTCCAGGAGCAGGTTTCAGAAGCAATCCGACTCTTGAGTGCGCCAGCACAGCAGCAGATGACGATGAACGAACTGCTGTCGCACCCAGGAGTTGCCCGTCTACGTCCATACTTGGATTCGAACATGTCAGCATCTCAGATGCTTAAAGCACTCCAAGCTCTAGCGGGGTCACCCGCCGAGGAGATGCTAGACACAACAGCGGGGCCACCCGCTTGGTCTATGGATGTATTCATGCAAGGTTGCGATCAAATGAATATTAACGACCTCTCGATGGAGCAGTTAAATGACATCGGATACTTCAGGAGCCCGTATCAAAACGTGTTCATGGCCCAGGACAGCTCAGAGGACTCGGATGAAATGCGGTACGCCAAGAGGGACAGGCGACCGTCGCCTCCCCGAGACTCCGAGCAGGACGATCAAAGGCCAGTGACACATGGTAGTGCGTCGGCGGGGCCAGCCCGCGGAAGGAGCCGCTCTGCTCCTAGACGCCCTACGCACGACGAATCGGGCTACCCATATAGCACTGAGCACTCCGTTGGAGTATCTGCTCAGCAGGTGCCGGATTGGTACATTAAATGGTACCCCGGCTACTCTATGGAGACTCTTCGGCATTGGTATTCTAAGGAATACTGCACCAAAAGGGACGAGACTGGCGCAATAATCCGTACCAAGGGCGGCAAAACCAAGACGCCAGAGGCCTGGGACAAAAGGGCGAAGAAGCAGGAGATCATCACTGACCGCAAAACGTACAGAAAACAGGTGTGTCAGTGTGAGCCCTTCAAAGGCCACATGCGCAGGTGTCCGATGGACCGCCCCTCCAGGAGCCCTCACCATGGAGAAACCCCGTGGAATTGGTCTCATGGAGACGACGCGGGTAACGTCCATGATCCGAACAAAGAGGTTCCTGGAGGAGGAAAGCGCATCACAGAGGCCGATCGCGTCCCTATGACCGAAGAAGTGGCCAACACCGTCAAGGAAAATTGGGCAAAGCTTCCCAATGACCACCGCCTCAAGGAATGGAACCGCCGATTCCATAAGGAAGCGGGGTCACCCGCAGAATCCAGTAAGGAAGCGGGGTCACCCGCAGAATCCAGTAAGGAAGCGGGGTCACCCGCAGAATCCCAGCAAGGAAGCGGGGTCACCCGCAGAAGCAGCACCAGCCGCTGGATCTGCGGACGAGTGGATAGACGTTGCCTCTGCTGCCGGGTCCGCCGCCGGCACTGACCGCACCGAGCTAAATGAAGAGTGGGCGGCGGAAGACGGTTCAGAGAATCCATTCCCTGACGGAAGCGCCTGCTGGTACTGCAGTTCTTCGGCGCAGAAGTGGCTCATCACGAGGGTACTATACCGCCATGAGAATGGCAAATACAAGCTGGCCATAAAGGGTGTTGCCGACATCGACCAGATGAGGCAGGTTACCCATGATCATGGCCAGCCAGAAGGCCCTCCGAGAGACCCTCCTGGTCCACGACCAGGCAAGAGCAGCAGACCACCTCCAAGACCTAGAGCCGACTCCTCGTCGTCACCGACTCCGGCGAAAAGGCCCTCGTCCAAGAGCCCCGAAGACACGCAGGGGCGGGCGAAGGTCAGGGCGGTCGCCAAGACGGACGACCCTGAGCCGGCAGATCCTCCTGGTCCATCGGTGACAGAGAGGAAGAAGGTCTTTGCTGGACCATCGACCCCGATGCCTCCAGCGACCCAAGGCGATGTCAAGGATGAAGTTCGTGACAAGCCTAAAGCAGCTTTCCGAGGTGACTGGACTCCAACGCTGCATCAGCCACGCCTTACACCACAACCCGGCTCGGCACGAATGAAAGCGCAGCCGAAGCCCGAAGCCGGGATGAAGTCGGTGCGGGCAGAAGAGGCCGCCAAGGCCAAGGAGGACAAAGGTTCTGCGGGGCCACCCGCTAAAGCGGCGCCAGCCGCAACAGCGGGGACACCCGCAGAAAGTACTCTCTCAAGAGAAGAGCGTTTCAGAGTCCTCAAAGAGTTTGGCGACCAACAAAAGTTAACCGATGATGCAGCTACTGACAAAGGTCACCCGAACCCTGGCGCGGAGTCATCCACAGGAGCTGCCTCGTCAGCCGCAGGCTCTGGCGGGCCACCCGCTAAAGCGGCGCCAGCCGCATTAGCGGGGCCACCCGCTAAAGCGGCGCCAGCTGCATTAGCTGGGCCAGCCGTTAAAGCGCCACCGGCGGCATTACCAACACTGTCCGCTCTGAGGACCATTCCCTTGGAATGTCTGTTGTATTGGCAGGGCATTGACGACAAGGGGCCGAGGCAGCCAATCAACCCACGAGTCACTCCAGACGACACGGACCGATATGAAGTCATCAACTGTCCGGTTCGTCGGAATTTCAAGTGCCAGAATGACTGGGAGCGCGAACAACAGAAAGTGGGAAACATGCTGCGAGACAGGCCGCCACTACGTGTTGCGCAGCATAGAGAATCGCTCCTGAAGGTCATGCAACAGAATGGCGCTGATCCGACCCTGCCGAGTAAGGAGCAGATGACCAAGATATCGATCTGGTTTTCGACGGCTCTGCGCCACAGTCCATATTATAAGGACAAACACAATCGATACTTCGAGAAGGTCAGCACTTTCGATCCGTACGACGGCTGGGTTGTCATCGACGATCTGCTGACAAACTGGAAGGAAAATGATCAGTATAAACACTATCGTGACATGCACGAAGTGCTGATCAAGGGCAGGCCCCACACGTCATTCGTGTACTGGGTGCTGCTAAACTGCTGTGAGATAATTGATCATCACGGCATGCAGAAGGGCAGGCTCCAGATGAAGTGCGTTGATGATAGCCTGCTGCTGCCGCAAAGGTTTCGACCAACGAACCGCAGGCCACAGTACTTCATCAGAGCTACGAATGGCCACAGCAGTCCAGGCGTCCACTGTCCCGAGTCGTTGTTCAGGCCGATCACAACATGGGCGAAAGAACCGGACGACCCGGTATATTTCATCCACGGGACAAAGTGGGAGTATGTCAAGAGCATTCTGGACAATGGCCTTTCGTGCCTCGCACAGGACAACCCGAAGAGGAAGGGGGGGCGCCAATTTGTGCATGGCTGCCCCTACCTCCCGGGCGACAAGAGGATACAATCGGGTATCCGTCCTGACTCGGAGGTGCTCATATTCTGCAGCATCAACAAAATACTGTCCAGTGGCTTCTCTCTATGGAGATCAGCAAATGACATAGTCATGACAAGGGGCCACGATGGACGTATACCGCCCGATCATATCATGCAGATCGTGAGCATTGCGAAGTATCGGGTCGGCGAAGCCTGGAGCAATCCGCTGTTTTATGACAAGACGCGGAAGCGGGGCCAACCCGCAGACAGGATTCGCACTGACGACTACCTGCCACTCAAAATGTGTGACAGAACTCTGGCTGTAATGGAAGATCACGCCATGTACCTCAAGGGTTGGATGAAGACGGAAGGTCGTCCATTCAATTTGGTCATGACCGAGCAAGATGTTGCTCCACGACCGTTCGAAACACAGGCAGTCCTCATGATGAATGCCCAGGAGGACGAGGCTATGCCTGCAGCGGGGCCACCCGCAGGTGCGGGGACACCCGCAGTAGACACTTCAGACGGTTCATGGCAGCAAGTAGTCACACCGGTGGCGACGGTAGCATCTCCTTGGAGGCCGGACCAGCAGTCCTGGGTCCAAGCTCTCAACAGCCATTTGACATCAGCTGACGTCTCTGGACTGACCGATCAGCTATACCGAGCTGACCCGTGGGCGGTGCACGCAGGTATCCAAGATGCACAGCAGAGGAACCTGCGCCCTCCTGCGGGGCCACCCGGCATCCTAGGGACACAACCACAACGCCCTCCGCAGCAAGCTGGAGGCGCGAGGTTTGTCCCCATGAGCGGATCAGATGGTGGCTCGCCGTATCGGACTCCGCCGTCCGAAACGAGCGAAAACAGCTTGTGGCAACGACTCCAGGCGATTCGCGGGAATCCGACGCTCGCAGCGGCACTCCAGGCGACCACTCCCTTCGGCACTCCGAGGGGTAGTGAAGGAGGGGTGGCTGCGGGGTCACCCGCCGAGCGAACGCCTGCGGAGTCGTCCGCACGTGCGGGGCCACCCGCTGATGGTCAGCAGGGCTCAGACTACGAACGTCGGGCGGCCACCTTGAGAGCACAGGCTACCTTCTTGCAGCAACAAGCTGATAGAGTGCCCAGCCTGTTGCGGAACCGCAACATAGATGTTACGAATCATGGCAACTTTCGGCCTCTCTGGAGCTGGACCTCCGATGATGCTCCGAATGCAGATCCCACGAATCCACATCGACAGGTGTTTATTCCAGGGATAGCATCACACCCAATATATGGATGGGACAATCATGGACCAGCAGAGGCACCGGCCATGGATGCGCCGATGTACCCGGAGTACTACGCGCAGATGAATAACACTCCTATGATTGCGGGGCCACCTGCGAACGAGTACACTCGGAATCTGGCCAATGAGATGTACCGTTTGCAGTTTACACGAGCAGTCGACACGCAGTCTTTGCCGCACTACGCCTATATGCCCACGCCGACGGACCCCGAGACCATAGTTCAGCCAGCTGGTCTCGCGGTGCCAGCCGCTCTGGGCAGAATGCCAGACTACATTCGCGACGTGCACAACACGCAGCAAGCGATACTGGCATCTAGGCAGCAGGTTCGGGACAACGCCAGGCTGCGCCAGCAGCGCGCGATCCAGAGAAGGACCGAGCGTGAGAACCAAGCGGGGACACCCGCAGGTGCGGGGCCACCCGCTGAACAGATAGACAGACTGCCACCACCGACGCCATATCGGGAGGGCGAAACTACTTTCGAGCGTCAGGCTCGGACTCGCCCCGACGTGCCCACGCCAGTCATTTCAGATTACAATTTCACACAGTGCCCGATCTGTATGGACCCCTACGAGATGGGCACCACGGTGTGGAGACTGGCATGTGGACATTTCTTCCACGATATATGCTGGGATCGTGTTGCACAGCAGCACGTCCGCAATCAGCGGCCAGGTACGCCAAACGAGGCACCTTGCGCTGTATGTCGTGGGCCGGGCATAATCACAGCACACTTTCCGTATGCTGGACAGCGCGACGCTGAGTCGGAACAGGCGCGCCAGCAGGAAAGGTATGTGGTGGATGCTCGGGAACTGCGCCGGCTGCGGGAAGCAGTGGAGGCACTAGAGGCTCGTGCCGCCTCGGCGGAGCCATCCGCACGTGCCCCAGCTGCACAAACACACCCATGGCCAGCGCCAGAGCAAGGCATCCAGATGCCAATCCTGCCTACGCTTCGAGCACAGGGGCCCCCAGCAGCGGGGCCACCCGCCGAAGTGGCTCCCGCCGCCAAAGCGGGGTCACCCGCAACGGGGCCTCCGAATCCAGGATTCCTGAGAGCAATGGAGGCCAATATCAGGCGGAGCGGCAGGAGCGGAGGTGTATCCAGAACCTCACGTGTAGAGAGCCCGTTGAGTGCTAGGAGCCGGGCCAGTGCGGAAAGCGCTGAAGCAGCCCAATTCCACAATACCTTCATGATCAACACGGAAGGGCTGACTTACACACGTGACATCACGGATACGCTTCCGCCAGGAGGTGAGTGGACCTCCACACTCTCCGCGAATTACTGGGTCCTTGAACAGGAACCAATCACCGTGGAGGAGCGCCGCCAATATGAGCAAATATGGTGCACCGAGCTAACAATGAGCCAGTGGGTGCTGGAACAACGCCTACTGAAAGGCACGCTCGGTTCACAGATTACGTACCATAGCGATGACCACGGTACGATGGCTCTGGCGGCGCGGACAGGGACATTCTTCCCCGACGAAGACGGAATGCCCTGCATATCGTTCATGCTAGACATTGGCTCCAACGTGAACATCATCGGAGCTAATACAGCACGAACCTTTCAGGAGGTTATGGCCAGGTACAATCACAGACCGGCCATATGCACACTGAGCAAAACCCTCTACATCAATGGTGTAGGTGAGGGTGCTGCGATCTGTCGGAAAATGGGCAACTTCAAGATCGGGGTGCAATACGCCAATGAGGCAAGCCCCCGCATCGAGGAGTATGCTTCCAACATCGCAGAGGGCTCAGGTGCAAACCTCCCGGCCATCTGGGGCCTGAGTGCCATGGAAGCACGTGACACAATTATCGTGCTAGAGCCAGGCTTCCAGAAGGTTATCTTTCCCAGCGGAGAGTATACTCTTAAGCTGGGGAAGGGCGCCAAGGTCCTGAGGGCAAAGAAGACCCCCTCAGGACACCTAGCCATTCCCTGCGGATTGTATGACGGGGCTAAAAGCCAGACGGTCACCAACACCTTCACAATCCGCAGTAGTCATGACGGCTACACCGAGACGGAGAACGACGAGGACTCCGTCAATGCGGGGCCACCCGCCGGCGTAGGTGCGGGGTCACCCGCTGGGGTAACAGCGGGGCAACCCGCGACGGGACAGTCTATGACCGTTACGACTGATACGTTCATTGTCGAGCCGTATCTCGACAAGCAGCTCCTGAAGGACACGACCCGTGCGATCGTAGACAGGACGCTCGACAGCTGGTGGAAAGGCCAACAGTGTCCTGAAGGGACCTGGCCACACATGAAGGATGCCCTGAAGTCTAAGATTTTCTGGGCAGTCCAGGAGGCGGTGAATAATTGGTCGCCTGAGAACCAAGCGGGGCCACCCGCGACACCGCCACCACCACCAAGCTGCACGGGCGGAGGTTCGACGGACCTTGCGGGGTCAACCCGCGTGGAGATCGTGAGCGCAGCCGCACCAGTGACGCCTGCGGAGTCATCCGCTAACAGCATGCCCCTCTGACGGGGGCAGGCGGGCGCGCCGGCGGCGCTCGCTTGCGAAGAGAAGCCGAATACCGGCCTCCTCGCGACATACGTTGGCCGCGCTGAGGCCCGAGAAGAAAAATACCATTCAAAATGCCTCGTCATCGAAGATATTCGTACAGCTTGCGCTGAACTCCGATCCCGTGGATATATATGCGACCGGATTACCCATAATGAGGTAATGACTTCAACTGGAACACAGTATTTGGGAAATTTGTTGGCAGGAGACTACAATATGTTGTGGGTGGCCACACCCTCTGATTGGTACGTGCGTACTCCAGGAAAGAGGGCGGGACCACACTATCAACGTATACAAAATCTCCTGATCAAAGCGCGTGCTCTGAGGATGCAGATAGTTATCCTGGGGCCACCCGGGTATTTCTGGAAACAGGGTCCGATCAAAGATGTTATTGAAGATTTGAAGCTAAGCGTTATACGAATCAGACTCTGTCACTTCGGCATTAAGTTTGACCGATCCAGTAAATATCCCAGTGGTTCTTATATACAAGTTGCTACATCTTGTCCTCATATACCGGTTAACTTATGGAGATGTACTTGTGGATCACACAAGGACCATGATTTGGATTGGTATGGCCAAGATCAACAACATGCCGAGTTTCGGTATAAAACTTTGGCTATTATTATTGCACGCTTCCTTGATCAACTCGATAAAGCCAACATGATCAGGAATGAGCGGAGTGCGGTACACCTCAGTGTGTGTACACGCGTTGACAAAAAGGTCAGACACTACGTTCAATGTCCACAGAAGGGCCCTCAATGGGACCATGTGGTTCGTAGGGTCACGACCGACCTGGACACGAACAAGATTGTTCAAGACATTAGGATCCAGGATCAGCCAACTGGGTACAATTATGTAGCTCCATTACCTGATGGGGTTACAAACATCAGTACTCGGCTATACTGGGAGCCTCCGGCTCCAGTTCTTCATGGCAATGGTGAGTCGCGAAGGCCACGCCCAAAGCGTGTGACGATCGTCGATGACGATCGATCTCCTCCCCCTTCGATTGAGCGTTGCCAAACGCGACCCACCAACGACCTTCCTGAAATTCCGCCATTTCCTGATTTTACAGCGGATTCCTCCGCAGCGGATCTCTCCGCGGAAACTGCGTTGCCCACTGATGCCAGGATAAAACAGAAAGAAAAGCAGAAAGCTGACAAAGAAGCCGGCATCAAACCGAAGAAAGTCCCGAAGAAAGTGGAAGACGGTAACGACGACTGTGGAGAGGACCTCAAAGGGCTTGACTGCTCCACATATTTCAACGACGTTCCTCTTGACGACTCGGACTCGGACAGCGAATCAGAGGACATCTTCATGATGTTACCGGCGGGGCAACCCGCTGACTCACATGCTGATGTCTTCTCGATAGTCCAGTCGTTATGCTACGGCAGAAATAATCAAGTGGACATGCTTGAATTATGTGGGGGCAAGGGTGGTATATCCATATTAGCCTTCAAGAGGGGACTCTCGTCAGGCGGGAACCTTGACAAGATATCTATGGTTGACCTTGGAAACTCGGAAGTACAAAGAGCAGTCCTCCACTACCTCAAGACTTGCTTTGTCAAGATCACGATTCTGCAGCCAAGCTGCAGAACTACTGGACTCCCTTCCTACTTCAACGCACAGGTCAATCATGATACGTGGCTTAAACACCACAAAGAGGACCTGCCTCATATCACGTTCTGTGGAACAGTCGCTCTACTACAAGACGACTTAAGACGTTTCTTTCTCAGGGAACAACCAATGGGCACGTGGGTGGATGAGATCCAGCCATGGAAAGAACTGGCACAACGCAAGGTCACTTGCCAAACAATCATTGATCAGTGCACGACTGGTCTCAAAGATTCATTTGGACAATATATCCGCAAGCCAACACAGATAATGGCAAATAAAGAAGAGTTGTTGGCACCTTTCAAAGGCAAGCGTTGTCCAGGAAATCATGTGCACGCCAATGCTTGTAACAAAGAGTTAGCAAGGGCGGCACAGTATACCTACAGAATGCAGTCATTGATCGTTGATGCGGTGCAAATCGCCAAAGACCTGTTTGCTTATGGTCGCGATCCATTCGCGAACCGTGAACGCAGCTATGCGTTCGTAACAAACAGTGCTGGTTACGACTTGGACGACCCAACAATTCGGAGACACCCAAACGGAGAAATCTGTCGACCACCACCTGGCGGTCTTGGGTGCCCTGGCTGTGTGGACAACAACTACAAGCAATCACCAAAGCACAGTAGGGATCCGAAGATGTGTCGGTGGTATGATGTTGAACCGTATTACTGGGACTGTCCAAGCTGTAAGAAGGAATATCAGAAGAGCAATCCTCACCACACCAAGATATCTGGCCAATGCAGATTTGCCGAAAAATGGAAACTGCCAGATAACTTTGGCCAGCCGCGTCCGGCGGGACAAGCCGCTCCTGCGGCGCCAGCCGCGGAAGCGGCTCCAGCCGCAGAAGCGGCGCCAGCCGCAAAAGCGGCGCCGGCCGCGAGAGCGCGCATACGTGCGCCTAGGCCGCCACGGCCTGGTGAGGGCGATCCAACCGCAGGCGCCAGCAGCCATGACATCACCAGAGCCGACGGGGCTAATGGTGGCAACAGTGGCGCTGGCAGCTCTGACGATCACCGTAGACTGCCACAAGTTGCAGCAAGGCGCGGACGCATGGAGGGAGGAGATCCTCCACCACCGCCGCAGCCTCAAGCAGAGCCGAGGCCAAGGCCAAGGCTCCCTGATTGGACTCGCTTCGACGTTCAGCTCAGCCTCCAAAACCTGCGCAGCTTCGACCCAGCTGTAGTGCAGCGAGAACTCCGCAAACTCCACCTGAGATGGTTTCATGCCAAGGAGCCAAAAATGCGGATGATTCTAACCAAGGTTGGTCTGGGTGAAACCCGTTTGAGTCTGATCAAAGGCATTTGTGACTCGTGTAGAGAATGTCGAGCCTGGGATAAACCAGGCAACACGGTGATGCCTTCCGTGTCACTGCCAGGACGTTTCAACGAAGAAGTCGAATGTGATCTCTTCTTTTATAAACAGGAACATATTGTTTTTCACATCATCGACCGTTGTATTCGCTGGGCAGCTGGCACAGAGATTCCTGATAAAGCTATGCATACTGTTCTCGATGCCTATCATACGACTTGGATGCAGCATGGCCCTGCTAAAATTCTATACTCCGATGGGGAAGGAGCACTGAATAATGATACAGCAAAAGCCATCCTTAAGGCTAAGGGAACAGAACTTCGTATTCGAGCGCGTGGCCAACACGCTACAACTATCGAAGCTAGGAACGGAATCCTTCGACACCTCCTACACGTGATGGGAGAAGAATTGAATAGATTACATATCCCTCTCAATTTCACTCGTCTCTTACATGAAGCCTTGTTTGCTAGCAACGCATTTACCTTCTACAATGAAGTGTCTCCGTACAATGCGCTGTATGGTAGACAGCCAGCTATGCTTCCTGATTTCCCTGTCTTGGATCATGATCAGCCCACTGAATCATCAGATCACTCAAGGGAGGAAACAATCAGGAGGGTTAGTCTGGAGGCAATCACGCAGGCCACTGCGGTTGCCAAGACGAACAGGGCTCTCCGTACAAAGACTACTGCTACGGGTGAATTTCACTATAAAGAGGGAGATCTCGTGGACTATCATCGCCCGACCACCACGAAAGACGACTGGGGTGGATGGAGTGGTCCATACCCGGTCATCCGCAACGAACCTGACCGAGGCCAGGTCATCGTGAAGGTCGGCAATCGCGAAGTACGAGTACAGTATCCTGACACACGACACACACTGTACATCGAAGCACTTATGGTCCGCGAGATAGGATCGGACAATACGGCCCTTCGAACAGTATTGGCCTTTATTGCCGGTCTGCCAGCGGGGAAACCCGCCATGACTTTCGGATATCTACCAACGAAACAGGGTCGGCTGCAGATGACTGCTGCGAGCCGACTTTCACCTAAGGTGCACTTGGCTCTTCAGTATCTCATACGCAACTACTTTCGTATTGAAAACGTTGTCGCTGTACGACTCGCCAAGAGCTTGACGAAGCTGCCTGCCGCATCCTATGCAGACAGCTGTACACTAGTGCACTATGATAATGATGTGACCCCTGGGTTTCATTACTATGAAGCTGATGGCACTGCCTTGAACATCTATGACATCACAGGATCTACACACTCACGCATCATCCAGTGTCTTAAATCCAGGAAGCCGTCTGCTGGGTTTGACCAAGATCTCACTAAGTTTGAGGAACTCGCTGATGGTCCACCACCAAGCGAATCACCTCCAGCAGCTGCTCCTGAGGAGCCTCCTACGGACAACGATGGTCGGCTCCCGACCATCATAGAGGAGACAGAAGAAGATCTGGATGCTTTTGTCTTGAAGTCGTGGTATGCTGAACTGATGGATGACAGAACACTCCTTGAAGCTGACACAGAGGAAGTCATGCATACAGTTCCTACATACATGACAGACACACAGTGTGTGTTAGTCTCTACGACCTGTGAAGATGTGCAAGGCCACTTGCCGGAGCGGGGTCACCCGCCAGGATACGACATGGACACTTCTTACTACGTTCCTTTATGCTCCACGGAACCGGATAGCAAATATGATCTGGACTCCGATGAGCACGGGAAGTATATCGAGCTCTGCTTCACTGCAGACATGTCCAAAGTCGTCCTGTCCGAGCAGCAACACCGACTGTTGGATGACAGCAGCGTCACAACTATGCGAGTATACGTTAGCGCTGCCTCCAAACGTGCCGTGGTCGTCAAGGAAGACGATCTACTCACGAAGGCCGACATCCAAGCAAATCCGGTCAAGGTCTCCAAAGCCCTCTACACAGAGCTGAAGACTTGGCTTGACAACAAATGCTTCCAGATGACTGACTTAAGCAAGGCGTCTAACATCATGACGTCACGCTACGTATACAAATGGAAGTTTGTCAAGAACGAAAAGGGCGAAATGGAAAGGACGATCCGGTTACGCTTGGTACTCCGTGGCTTCATGGACCTCGAAGCCTTTGATGTCGAAACCTTCTCTGGCACGGCAAGGAGGTCAAGCCAGAGACTGCTCGCAAGTTCTGCTGCATGCAACAAAGCTTGGATCATCGCTTCCCTGGACATCAACATGGCTTTCTTGAAGGGACTGACCTATGGCGAGCTCGCCGCGGCAACGGGCGAGAAAGAACGTGTGGTGTGTTTCACACTACCACCTGGGTCAGCAGCTGTCCTTCGCACACTGCCAGGCTTTGAGTCATATGACGAATCAAAGCATTGTCTCCGGTGTCTGAAACCGGGGACAGGCACGAAGGATGCTCCCAGGGCGTTCTCGCTGAAGCTCAGGTCCATCACTAGGAGCTTTGGGCTACAGCCTACTTCATACGACGAAGAATTCGAGATGAGCCCAAACCTCTTGACAGCCAAGCACGTTGATGACATCAATATGACTGGGAAGGAAGAGGCTATCGACAAGTATGTCAAGTGTGTTGAAGATACGTTTGGGAAGTGCAAACTGAACAAGCACACATACACGAACTGTGCTGTTCGGTACAACAAGACCGATGATGGGAGCGTCACTCTCGATCAGGACGAATACATCAAACAGCTTCGTCCTATCACACATCCAGAACTCACAGGAGCTGATCCTGAAAGCAAGGCGACGAAGACAATTTCTGATATGTTCGTTAGTCTTCGTGGCGCCCTAGCCTATGCGTTGATCACGCAGGTATGGCTAATGGTCTATGTTGTTTCACTACAACGTATCCAAGAACCGACAAACATCCAGGTACGACGACTAAACGCGGTTACCAGAAAATTGCAGGCAGGTCCGAAGAAGATCGTGTATCATGCTATGACTCCAACAGGAGAAGTCGACCTGCATAGCGATTCTGGCTATCGTCGTCTCAACGGAGATGAAGACGACGAAGTCAAAGGCTATGGTATCCGCGGGGCTAACCTGCTGAGGCGTGGCCACACGCAAGCGGGGAAACCCGTCGTGCACCTGGTGGACGCATACTGCAAGTCTCATCGACTGCAGGTGCGTTCGAGCTACTCTGCGGAAACACTGGCAGCAGCCCACAACTTGGAAGACTGCTACCCGACCATTGTAACGCTCCACGAGCTACACTCGGGACCATTGACCCCCACACAGTTGAAGAACATATTGGAAATGGGTGGTCTATGTATCAAAGTCACTCTGACTATTGATGCCGAGTCTGTCTTCAAATCTTTGTCTAGCAAGGATCTGAAGAAGCCCACAGAGTGTACTCTGCTTGGGCACATCAGCTGGATTCGCCAGATGATGGAACGTGGAATCGTGGAAAGCGTCCAATGGTGTGACACGCGGGATATGACTGCCGATGGTCATACCAAAGGTAGCATTGACCGCGCGTTGCTCCTACAAGTAATGGCCGGCCAGCAATCCTTCAAGCACGAGCTGAAGAAACATACACCGTATAGGGCGGGCAGGTCGTCTCAGGACGGCCCTGCCTCCCGAGCCAGCGGGGAAACCCGCGGGCAGGTGCGCTTTAGCAGCGAGGAAACTCGCCGGTAGCGAGGCTACTCGCGCGCCCCTTTCCTTGTAGGCAGCCGCTGCTGCTTAGCACTGTTTTTCCGCATAATAGTAGTGCGGTACCTGCTCGTCTCCTCCCCCTCCGACTTTAAACGGAGAAGGTTAAAGGCGAGATATAAATCGAGCATGTACCGCTGCCGTGCCTGGCTCAAGCCGGGCCCGGCCAGATATGTGACTGTGCCTCACTGAGGCGCACTACTTGCATCCGAGATCGGAAAACATCCTTTTCCATTGACGATGCCCATCCTACTCTTTACTCCAGATCCCATGCTTCGTCTCGCTCTCTTGCTCATGCGCTATGAGCCAAAGCCTGGGATATGGGAGCGCCTAAGGCGGACTACATACCTAAGCTTACCAGCTTGTTTTCGACTTCTTGGGCCTTCTTGGAGCGCTGTTGGGCCGTCTTTGAGCGGTCTTGAGGGTTTCTCGGGCCGTCTTGGGGTGATCTTGGGGGCCTCTTGGACCGCCTTGAAAGGTGTGAAAGACGAAGAGGCGGATATGTTAAAAATGCACGTTTTCCGAAGGGAATGGGACGATTTTTGCTTGTGGGAGCCCTCTTGGGACGCCGCTTAGGGACCTCTTGGGACCTCTTGGGGCGTCTTGAAGGCCTGTTGGGCCGTCTTGAGGCCATCGTAGGCGTTTGGGGGTGATATTTCGGCGTCTCCCGGCTCTCTTGGACCGTCTGGAGGGCTTCTCGGGCCCCTCTTGGACCGATTTGGAGCCCTCCTGGGCTCCGAAAAAGAGTTCTTGAGGGTTTCTTGGGCCTTCTTGGAGCGCTCTTGGGCCGTCTTTGAGCGGTCTAGAGGGTCTCTCGGGCCGTCTTGGGGTGATCTTGGAGGCCTCTTGGACCGCCTTGAAAAGTGTGAAAGACGAAGAGGCGGATATGTAAAAAATGGACGTTTCCCTAAGGGAATGGGACGATTTTTGCTAGTGGGAGCCCTCTTGGGACGCCGCGTAAGGACCTCTTAGGGACCTCTTGGGGCGTCTTGAAGGCCTGTTGGGCCGTCTTGAGGCCATCGTAGGCGTTTGGGAGTGACATTTCGTTGTCTCCCGGCTCTCTTGGACCGTCTGGAGGGCTTCTCGGGCCCCTCTTGGACCGATTTGGAGCCCTCCTGGGCTCCGAAAAAGAGTTCTTGAGGGTTTCTTGGGCCTTCTTGGAGCGCTCTTGGGCCGTCTTTGAGCGGTCTAGAGGGTCTCTCGGGCCGTCTTGGGGTGATCTTGGGGGCCTCTTGGACCGCCTTGAAAGGTGTGAAAGACGAAGAGGCGGATATGTAAAAAATGCACGTTTTCCGAAGGGAATGGGACGATTTTTGCTTGTGGGAGCCCTCTTGGGCGCCGCTTAGGGACCTCTTAGGGGCGTCTTGAAGGCCTGTTGGGCCGTCTTGAGGCCATCGCAGGCGTTTGGGAGTGATATTTCGGCGTCTCCCGGCACTCTTGGACCGTCTGGAGGGCTTGCCGGGACCTTGCCGGGACCTTGCCGGGACCTTGCCGGGACCTTGCCGGGACCTTGCCGGGACCTTGCCAGGACCTTGCCGGGACCTTGCCGGGGTACTTTTCGTCCGGGGACCCCCGGGTTGAGCAGTTACCGGAGATCTTAGCACGCCTCTGGCCCGTTGGGCCGGCGAATTCTGCCTCGGCCGTGTCGTCGCCGTCGCCGTGGTCGTCGCCGTCGTTAAGGTGAGGAACAGATGCCGATACCTCCAGCCCCCCATCAGGTAGACAGGTCTAACGATCGCTCCGCATCGCTGAGCATTTGCGATGCGGCGTAATCCGGAGTTCTAGTTTTTCCGTCCCGACGTCGCCAGTGTATCGGCGATGCATCGGTCGCGCGGTGCGATCTTTGGACCCCGGTGCCGCTGTACGTCCATCGTCGCCACGGCTGGACTCGTCCCGAAACCCTGGTCAGGGCGCACCTGGGCAGAGGTCCCACAGTCGTCATCGTCCGGCGGCCTCGGTGTTTTCGTCGTCGTCGTCGTCGTTGGCGCTCTTGGCCCTTCCTTGGGGTGGGCCTGCGGGGTCTGGCTCCTCTGCACCACCCCCCCGCTCCCCCACCCGCTTCTTGCATCCCTTCCTTGCCGATCTCGGATAGGGGGGGCGGGGGAGGGGAGAGAAGGAGGAGGAAGAATACCAAGGAGGAGAAGGAGGATGAGCATTATGGATAATATTAGGAGGAGGAGGAGGAGGAGGAGGAGGAGGAGGAGGAGGAGGAGGAGGAGGATGTTCAGGAGGTCGATGAGGACGAACATAATCGGAATAGGAGGAGGAGCCGGAAGAGAAATGGAGGCGACAATGGAGGGAGGGAGGGGGGAAACGAGAAGATGAGGAAAGAAGGAGAAAGATGATGAATATGAGGAATATGTGAGTGAGAGAGAAGATGACGCGGAAGGTTGGAGGATTGCGGTGGGCGGATGAAGACGAGTAGTAATACGAGGAGGAGGAGGAGGAGGAGGAGGAGGAGGAGGAGGAGGAGGGAGAGGCATACAGAGGAGGACGAGGAAGACGAAGGTGCGGGAGAGAAGGAGGAGGAGCTTGGAGGAGGTTGCTGGAGTGGGAGGTGGACGGAGAGAAGGCGAAGCCCGATGTCACATGTTTCGCTCATGGCCGCACGCTGTAGGGATTCTTGCACCCCGGCGTTCCGCGCGGCATCAGGGCCAGGCGCGACACGACGCCCATCCTGGCCTGGGGCCCAGGGGGGGCGTCGCGTCGCACCGTCGACGAGGGCGCGTAGAAGGCTGGCGCCTTGCCGCGCCGCGCGTACTTTGCGATTGGCCCAACAGCCCCCCCGTGGGCCTCGGCAGGGCCCCGGGGGAATTTGCGGGCTGTCGCAAGTTCGCGCGGGGGCGCGATCGCGGGCCGCGCCCTGCGCTGGGAGGCGCGGCCCGCCGCCACACGGCACGCGCGTCGTGGATAGCGGCCTTGCGCGCGCTTTCCCTCCGCGCAGCGCCAGCGCACGTCGGCGCTGTGCGGAGGTCGTGGCCTCTTCCCGCCCACCATCCTTGCTTCCGGCCCCTCCGTGCGTCACCCAGGCCAGGCGCGACGCGAAGCGCATCCTGGCCTGGAGCCAAGGGGGCGCCGACACCCAACACTTCCGGTCCTGGTGTGGCGTTTTCTCGCGTGGGGCGATTCTGTGCGGCGCGTGCTCTGCAGCAGCGACGGGACGCCGAAGGAGTTCATCAGCAACTGGAAGCGCGGCCGGCCACGGTAGCAATGCGGCAAGCAAGTAGTTAACTTAGTACATAAGTTAACCGAGTGCGTGTAGTTATCCCTCTTTGTCCTCCTCTCCTGCCTCTCCTGATTTACAGTCGGGCGCTCCACTATCTGCTTCACAGTCGGACGCTCCATTTTCTGCTCGATAGTTGTGAGGCGCTCCGTTTTCAGCTTCTTTTTTCGTAATTCCCGAAGGGTTGCCAATCTCGCGTTCTTCAGCACACGCGTCCGTCTGGATGCTTGGCTCAGTGGTGGTGGGAGATTTCGCCCCACTTCGGTTCCCGGGACCCTGGTTAAAAATATGCTGCAGCGAGATGGGGTCGAGAGTTTTTGTTCCGGTGTTCTACGATGCTGTTTTTTTTGACGTCGGAATTTTGGGGCCAGGCTTTCCGGACGACAAGTAGCGCAGTCGCCATTGTTATCCGCTACCGTACCTCATGTTCAACATCGCCGTCATTTTTTATCGTTGTCGGTGGTCATAGTCATCATCTGTCAACATCGTCGTAACCATCGTGCCCGCCACTGGCAACGTAATCATTATCTCAACCACCCGTCATCATCGCCGCTATCGCCTTGGCCGTAGTTTTTTATCATCGTCGTCACAATCGTGATTCCTAGACCTCTGGCCACCCTCTCGTGGGACCAGCTCTCCGCCCGGGCCGTCTTCTTGGCAGCCCTTCTTGGGGGCCCAGACCCTGCCTCCCAGATGGGGTCGGAGTAGATGGGGTCGTAGGACCGCGCCGCGTCGGCGATGCGGCTCGATGTGCACTCTGATTTCCTCCACGCCGACGTCGCCGATGCATCGCCGACACATCGGTGATGCATCGACGATGTGGCGCGATGTGGCGCGATCCTCCGACCCGATCCAATCTGACCCCATCTGGGAGGCCTGTAGACCCACACCTCCGACGTCGCTGTTTCACCACGCGGACTTCAAAGAACCGGCTCCTCGTCTCGAGCCGTTGTTTTATAGTCTTGGGGCCCAGCGAGGGCCCCCCAGAGCAGAACGAACATGAAAAAAAGCGGTGCGTTTTTGTTTCTTTCCAAATATTCGAAAGGGTCGAAGGCCCAATAGATTTCAGACAACTCAGATTCAAAGATTCAACAGCCGTTTTTTTTCACGACGCTGCGAGCTCTCGGCGGGTCTAGGCCTCCGAGATGGGGTCCGAGTAGTTGGGGTCGGATGATCGCGCCCTGTTGCCGATACATGGGCGATGCGGCTCGATGTGGAACCCGAGTTTCGCCACGCCGACGTCCACGATGCACTGCCGATGTCGCCGACGCATCGGCGATGCATTGGCGATGCGGCGCGATCCTTCGACGCCATCTACTCGAACCCTATGGCCTCTGGTTGGGAGGCGGCCCCCAGCCTCCGCGCTCCGAGAACTGCGAGTAGCGTCCGGCCCGATGCCGTCGGTTGGCCAGGGTTTCCAAGGCCTGTTGCCTGGCCGGCTCCGGAGCCGGCCAGGGAGGGCTTTCTCCTGTTCTCGCCTTTGGAGTTTCAGCCCCGGGTTCGGCTTCCGCTGTACGAGATGCTGTTCCAGCCGGACATCCGGCGAAGTGATTCTCCAGTGTGTGGGCCAGAGGTCCCGACGCTTTCCGGCTCGCCCAGGCTCGGCGGCGATCCCAGCGAGGAAGTGAGAATGGGGCAGGCCAGTTCAGAAGGCGGCGGGGCTGCCCAGAAGCCCTCACGCCTTCTGAGAAGCCGTCTCTCTCTCTCTCTCTCTCTTTGGAGAAGGCCTTGAAAACTTCTCAGAATGTCAGAGGGGTTGGTCGAAAAACAACAGCCGGCAGAAACATACTTTCTTTGACGTCCGCGCGGATTTCTTGGTTCGGCGTTGGGGCCGCTGGCGCGCTCCGCGCGCCAGGGAGTTGGGGTGCAGCGCCGATCCAAGAAATCCGCGTGGACCTCCGTGAACTTGCTTACGCTTCTCTTTGTTCCTCTAGAGAAAGCCTGCCCCATCTGCATTCCCCCCCCCCGAGCTCGCCCAGGTGCCTCCCTCCACCCCCTCGGGAGCCGGCCGGTGTGCGCTGGCCCCGGGTCCGCGGCAGCCAGGACCTCGCCCTGTCGCCGAGCCTCCGGACGCTGTCGCTGGCGGGCCCCGTGGTGTCCCCACACTTCGCAGGCGAGTTTTTTTTCTCGCCAACAGTCCCTGAGCCCATCGGAGAAAACGAGGGGGGGGTAGGATCAGGGTATGCATCGACCCCCGAATCGCCCATTGATCGCCTGTAGGGGCCCGATAGCCCACCCCGCCCAGGAACGAGCGGATTAGCTGTCGGGGGCCCATCGCCGATCTATAGGCGATGTATCGCCGATTCCAGCTCGATGTTTCCTTTCTGAGCTGGTTCCCCCAAAACGTGGCCTCTCAGCCCCCCCACGAAACATCAGGCCGTCAGAATACAGTCGAGTTTGATTAGTAGGTTGACCCTGCCAAATCAAGGGTACCCTTGAGCCCTTGAGTCCTGTGTTCAGGGACCCATGCCGTCTACATTCCTTTGGCAATGCGGCCCTCGGAATGGTGTTGTGTCCTCTCGCGTGTCCTCTGGAGTCACCCTTGATTGTATATCGCAGACCTGAAACAGCACAAACATGCTTTTTTGGCGCTCCGCGCGGATTTCTTGGATCGGCGCTGGGGCCCTCGGGGAATACACCCACGGGGGACTACCCGGACGCACCCCTTATCGAGGATGGGCGCCCCACCATCGTATATCCCCGAGTTGGGGCCCAACTTGTCTGTCCAGTCGAAAACCGCACAAGCTTGGGATTGGAGCCACCAAACTGCCAAACTGGACCCCAGACGAAATCTTGCCCCCATGCAGGGCAGGAGTCGAGACGAGGATCAACAGCAACACAAACATACAGTTGCAAAGGTAGGCGCGGATTTCTTGGATCTGCTCTGGACCTCCGGCAGCGTCTCCAAGTCTTCGCTTGTGTTGTTTTTTCCCGTTGCGAGGAGGAGGCGGAGGAGGAGGAAGAGAAGGAGGAGGAGGAGGATGACTTGGCTGGAAGGAGGAGGGACGAGGACGTGGAGGAGAATACTGGAAGTAGGTGAGGATGGCGGAATACTTGGGATCAGGGGCAGCGTTAGGGGGATAGGCCCATTGGGAATGTCAAAGACCTCCAATCCCCCTTTGATTGCAGATAGGGGCCTGATAGCCCACCCCGCCCAGGGAAGAGCGGATTAGCTATCGGGGGCCTATCGCTGGTCTATCGGCGATGTATCGCCGATTCCAGGTCGATATTTACTGCCTGAGTCGGTCCCTGTTCGTGTTCCCCTTCGTTTCTGTGAGCGCACATCCCTCCTTCGTTCGGCGCCGTCGCCCGGGTCCAGCGAAGCAGGGCGTTCCAGAATGGTAAGGCTTTGGGTTGCTGACAGTGAGGCCCCCCAGGTAGTTTTTAACAGGCCCCCCGGGTAGTCTTGGGTGGTCTCAACACCTTGGCGACGCGTGCGGCGGCGCTGTTTGGGCGCTCCGCGCCCCAGGGTTGGGGTGCTGAGACTGCCCCAGACTATTCGGGGAGCCTGTTGCGCCACCCGAAGCCTTACCATTCAGGAAAGGGCCTCGCTTTCGAGGGGTCGGGAAGTTGGCAGCTCCGCATCGGCGGAATGTGGCAGAAGCCAGCGGGAGTACGACGAGGGCGGCGCCGCCCGCGGAAATCCGTAGAGTTCCAGGTTGCCCCCCCGGCTCAGGTTTCCCGAGCGCCCCGAACCTTGCGCAGGGAAATTGCAATTCAGCAGCTCTTAGCGGCGATGCTGACTCCCAGAGCCCCCGTGCCCGACGGGCGTGGCCCGCGCAACAAGCCTGTCCAGGCGGCGGGGTTTTTCCTCTTGACGCGGCAGTATTTGTTGGGGCGTTTTCCGAGCGACTTGAATATATCTATTGACGCCCTCTCCAGGCCTTGGCGCGAATGCCCACTTTGTTTGGCTTGATCAACGTGGCGAAGGGGATCGCTCGGGGGGGGGGGAGAGGGGGGGTGTCCGACGCATGGCGTGGGGGAGTTGGATCGCGCGGGTGGCCGGCTTCGGCGTGCGTGAGGCTGTCGGATTGGGCCGTCGGACGGGGTGGCATGGTATGTGTATGCGTGTAAGTATGTATGTATTTATGCATGCATGCATGCATGCATGCATGCATATATGTCTGTCTGTCTGTCTGTCTGTCTGTCTGTCTGTCTGTCTGTCTGTCTGTAAGTAAGTAAGTAAGTATGTATGTATGTATGTATGTATGCATGTATGTATGTATGTATGTATATGTATACGCATACACATATATCGGAGGTGAGGGGGTGAGATCGAAGTGGAACGGAGAGCCCCCCTACCGGGAAATCGATTTCGGTTTCGTGTTCGTGCGTGCCGTGCGTGCGGGCGAGGCGAAGCTGCGTGGGCGGGCGAGAAGAAAGTCTCCTGTGGCTGAGGCGCGGCCGGACCAAATGTCTCCCTTCCGGGCGGCCAGTGGCCCGCGGTGTCCCGCTGGTGTCCCGCCGGTGTCCCGCTGGTGTCCCGTGTGGCTGAGGCGCGGCCGGACCAAATGTCTCCCTTCCGGGCGGCGGGTGGCCCGCGGTGTCCCGCCGGTGTCCCGCGGTGTCCCGCGGTGACCCGCGGTGTCCCGCGGTGTCCCGCCGGTGTCCCGCGGTGTCCCGCGATGATGATGATGATGATGATGATGATGATGATGATGATGATGATGATGATGATGATGATGATGATGATGATGATGATGATGATGATGATGATGATGATGATGATGATGATGATGATGTTGATGATGATGATGATGATGATGATGATGAGATGATGATGATGATGATGATGATGATGATGCTGATGATGATGATGGTGATTGTGATGCTGATGATGATGCTGCTGCTGATGCTGATGTTGATGCTGCTGCTGCTTGCTGATGATGATGATGATGATGATGGTGATGCTGATGATGATGCTGATGGTGATGAGGACGATGATGATGATGATGATGATGATGATGATGATGACGACGACGACGACGATGATGATGATGATGATGATGATGATGATGATGATGATGATGATGATGATGATGATGATGATGATGATGATGATGATGATGATCGGGTGAGATCGAGTGTGAGATAGATCGAGTGAGATCGATTGTGAGATCGATTGTGAGATCGATCGAGGGAGATCGATCGAGCGAGACCGATACTGAGATCGATAGTGAGATCGATAGTGAGACCGATCGAGTGAGACGTTGGTTCCTCCCCCCCGAACCTCCTTATCACCCGAAGGATGGTTGTATAGGTATATATATATATATATATATATATATGTGTGTGTGTGTCCTCGACCGTGCCCCGCACCCTATGCGAGCAACCGCAGAAGTCACCTGGTGTCCCAGGACCGCCTCCGCATCGACCAGGCCGACCTCTGAGCCACCTGGCAGATCTTGTACCGCGCGCCAACCATCCCAGCGGCGCGTGGTACTCATCTGTGACTTTGTCGCCTGGCTCCTTTCTCCTCCTTTGTCCTGCCGCGGGCCGCCTACCCCGGCAGCACGTGGCCCTTGCGGCCTCGGTCGCCTCTATACAACCGTCCTCGCACCGATTAGGTGCTCCTGACCTGGCATCCCCCCCCGGCTGTGGGGGCCTCTCGGCCCCGGCCGCAGCTTTGGCTTGCAGACGAAGTGACTGCACGCTGTCCAGCCCGGCAGCGTGCTCGTGTCTTTCACCGTCCTTGCACCGATTAGGTACCCCCAGGCCGGTTCTGCGCGGTCCACCCCGACTGCCCAGCTCGCGGCCGCGGCCACTACGTTGGCTTTGGCCTGCCCCCCCTGTGCCCTCATCTGGCAGCCGGGGCGTGGCGCAGCTCGCAGCACGCGTTACAGCGCAGGCAACCGCAGCAGCGCAGTGCCCGGACACACCGCCGCTGGCCGCCGGCGCCGGCATTGGCGCTGCCGCCCCGCTTGCGGGAACCTCCCCGCAGGGGGGGCGCTTCTCCGCCCGCCCTCTCCCTCTGCCTCCTTTCCCTCCCGAGTCTCCCCCCTCCCTCGCGCGCCGCCATGGCGCTCGCGGGGCTGCCGCCGCTGGCAGCTTCCCCACACGTTCGGGATCCTGGGCCTGGTCTTGCCGCCCTTTCCCCTACGCTAATTCGGCATTTTGCCGGACGCGGTCCAACCTGGACGCACATTCACTTGTCGCACCTTGCCGTGCCTCCCACCTGGGCGGCGCGCGGCCCCCGCCGTCCACCCTGCAACTCGTGCTCGTCGGCGGATTCGCTGTTTCGTTTACCTGCAGTGCCCATACTCGGCCCCGCCTGCGCCCGCGGGTGCACCAGCGCCGCGGCCTGGCAGCTGCCACGGTCCACGCCGGCGGGGCTGGCCGCGCCAGATCACACAGGAATGAGACCGGTCCGACCGGTCCGCCCCTGAGCGGTCATTCGTTTCCCTCCTTCTGCGGCTGCCCGCCCTGTCTTGTTTTCCGCACGTGCATGTTGGCCAAATCGATACAACGGCGCCCCCGTTTAGCCTGCTCGCTGGTGCTGCTACCTCAGCCTCGCCGCCGACGGAAAAAAACAACATGTGTGTGTGTGTGTATGTGTGGATGCGCGTGCGTGTGCGTGTGCGTGTGCGTGTGCGTGTGTGTGTGTGTGTGTGTGTGCGCGCGTGCGTGTGCGCGTGCGTGTGCGCGTGTGTGTGCGCGTATGCGCGTGTGCGATTGTGCGTGTGCGCGTGTGTGTGCGCGTGTGCGCGTGTGCGCGTGTGCGTGTGCGCGTGTGCGCGTGTGCGCGTGTGCGCGTGTGCGCGTGTGCGCGTGTGCGCGTGTGCGCGTGTGCGCGTGTGCGCGTGTGCGCGCGTGCGCCTGTGCGCTTGTGCGCCTGTGCGCCTGTGCGCATGTTCGCGTGTGGGCGTGTGTGCGCGCGTGTGTGTGTGTGTGTGTGTGCGTGCGTGCGTGCGTGCGTGCGTGCGTGCGTGCGTGCGTGCGTAAGTGCGTGCGTGCGTGCGTAAGTGCGTAAGTGCGTAAGTGCGCGTGTGTGTGTGTGTGTGTGTTGGTGTGTGTGTGTGTGTGTTTGTGTGTGTGGGCGTGCGTGCGTGCGTGCGTGCGTGTGTGTGTGTATGTGTGTTTGTGTGTGTGCGTGTGTGTGTGTGTGTGTGTGTGTGTGTGTGTGTGTGTGTGCGGTGTGTGCGTGCGCGTGTGCGCATGTTCGCGTGTGGGCGTGTGTGTGTGTGTGTGTGTAGGCGCGTGCGTGTGTGTCTGTGTGTGTGTGCGCGCGGTGTGTGCGTGCGATGTGTGCGTGTGTGCGTGTGTGCGTGTGTGCGTGTGTGCGTGTGTGTGCGTGTGTGTGCGGTGTGTGCGTGCGCGTGTGCGCATGTTCGCGTGTGTGCGTGTGTGTGTGTGTGTAGGCGCGTGCCAGTGTGTCTGTGTGTGTGTGTGTGCGCGCGGTGTGTGCGTGCGGTGTGTGCGTGTGTGCGTGTGTGCGTGTGTGCGTGTGTGCGTGTGTGTGTGCGCGTGTCTGGGTTTGTGTGTGTATGTTTTAAGGAACTTGGAGCACAGTCGAGACTCTGAAACAAGGAGTACATCGGGCTCGGGAGGGGCTCTTGCTGTCGGGCCGCTCCTCGGACCTAGGCTTGGGAACCTGTGCGTGGCCGAGGCTCGCCGTTGCCACAAAAGCTCCTTCGATCCTCGTTCGGAAACCATTCTTGTACGGTAGGTTCGCGGGTTCGCGCCGTGCCAGCGCGGCGGCGGCGACCCCGCCGCGGGCGTTCAGGGCTGAACGCCGCCAGCGGCCTAGAATCGGCCAACGTGGAACGATCGGGCGATCGAGAAGCCGCCGATCGTTCAAGGTCGAACGAGTGTCAGCAACGAAGGCCAGGGCCGTCCTGGTACGGGTAGGCGGAGCTGCGCTTTGAGGCGCCCGCCCGTCCTTGCCCTTGGGCACCTCGGCCGGCGCACCGCCTGTTTCTGGGCTCCCGCTCCCGCGCAGGCTGCCCCGACGGCGGCTGGGGAAGTGCAGCGGCGCTGCCGGCAGACAGAGGACCACGGAAGGGTCGTACTGTCGATCCGCAAACGAGTCCGTGTGCACCGAAAGTCGTTGGCGTCTCCCGAGGCGCCGTCGGTCCTCGCCCCTACCGCTATACCTGTCCCTCGTTTTCGTCCTTGGGGCCTTCTAGGATTCTAGGAGGCCCTGGTCGCCACCGCTGGATTCGCCCCGCAATTCTGGTCAGAATGCAAACGGGAGAGGTCTGGGAATTAGCGGCTGAGTGCGGTGCTGGTACCTCTTGGCTTCCCCAGACCCAGGGGTGGTAGGGTGCATGGTTTTCGATCCTCAGAGCCGAGCAACTATGCACAGTACCGCGTTGGGGCGGGGCCCGAAGGTAGTCCAAACATGGTACGGTGCAGGGGCGCCAGCCTCGTATGTCGAGGTCGGTGGGTTCTTCCCCGAGGCCCATGGGGCCTCCAGAAGGATCTACTCCGTAGTGGCTGTGGTCGGTTGCCGTGCCCAGAAGCATGGCAGCACACGGCCGAAGCCGTGGAGACCCAAAGTCCGGCTCCCGCTCGACCAGCGTCGCCTCCACATCTTTGCCTCCCAGCGCCTGGCGATATCGATTCTGGGCGTCTCCATCCGATTTGATTTCGAGTCCGAGATCCCGATTGTCTTATGTTGACAGATGCTGGGTCATCGGGGCGGATCCCATCGGGGGCCGGAAAGAGGAGAATGAGCAACAGGGGCGCTGAGGGGTGAGGAGGGGCGAGGAGGTGGTGGAGGAGGTGACCCTCGTGGCGGCAAGCTCGGGAGAGCACCCAGGGCACTGGCGGGCGTCGGCCCTGGCGGAGCCGCCCCTTTGCGGTTGCGGCCACGGAGTCCATCTCCGAGCATTCGTTCTCTCCCCCCGCAAGCTTTCGGAGCTCTGCGGGGATGTTTTGGATCCGCGCTCCAGCGCCGATGCAGGAAATCCGCGCGCCCCGACAGTGTCTGCTCGTGGCTTCTTCGTTCGTTGGGGTAGGGTACGGCAGGCTCGCGCCGTCGACGTGGCGGGGACGTCTGCGCAGGCGGTCAAGATCCGTAAGGGCTTCGTCCCCTGCCGCCGGTCCCCTCCCTCTCTCGGAGAATGGGCCATGGAAGAGCGAAGTTATGAGGCTTTGGCTTCGCCGTGAAGCAGTGTCGGGAAGTGTTTGTTTTTCGACCCTGACTCTACGGATCTGCGTGAGGGGTGCCGCCGAATTTCAGAAATGTGGCAAATCCCTTGTGGTTTGGGACCCTGACCCTACGGATCTGCGTGAGGGGTGCCGCCGAATTTCAAGACAAGTGGCAAATCTCTTGTGTATTGGGACCCTGACCCTGCCGATCTGCGTGAGGGGTGCCGCCGAATTTCAGAAATGTAGCAATTCCCTTGTGTTTGTGGACCCTGTCCCTGCGGATCTGCGTGAGGGGTGCCGCCGAATTTCAGAAATGTGGCAAATCCCTTGTGTTTTGGACCCTGACCCCGCCGATCTGCGTGAGGGGTGTCAATTTGTACCCACCCTCGCAATTCATTTGGGCGTGGTAAAAATACTCGTTTTGGGCCTCCCCCCCTCGCGCGGTCCATCAACAAGGAACAGTAAGCAGCAATAAGCAGAACTGTAACGGTGGAAACTGGAAGCTGCACCTGGTACAGGAAACTGCGAACCTCCGGCGTACAGCCTGGTGGCCCCACAAGGGGGCCGGCGGATTTGTCCCCAGACAGTTTTGCATGTTTGGGCTCTCACGCAGGTTGCTCATGGAACTGGATGGGCACGGCGGGGTTTCGCAAGGCTGCGGGCCCGTGAGGCCTCGCGTGCGCCTCGTGGGCGCCTCGTGGGCGCCCAGCGCTTGGGGGGGGGACTCGAGGGTGCCCCACGTTGCCGCCCGTGCCGCTTCGTGGGCCGCTCGTGGACGCTCCACGCTTGGGGGGTAGGTTGGGCCTTCGCCACGCTGCCGACCGTGCCGCCTCGTGGGCGCCGTGTGGGCGCCCCGCGCTTGGGGGGTATGTCGAGGTGCGCCACTTTGCCGCCCGTGCCGGCTCGCGGGCGCCTCGTGAGTTTGCACGGGATGTGTGTCACCACATAGTTCACACCACGCATTTTCACATGGCGTTTGCACCGAATAGGTTACACAGCATAGTTTCTTTTTACGAAGCTTACACCCCGTAGTTTTCACATCCAGTTCACACCGCATAGCTTACAAGACATGGCTTTCACCACAGCTTACACCGCACACTTGTCACCTCCATAGCCCAAGCCTTCTGGCTTACACGGCATAGCTTTCACCGCACAGCTTACATCGCATAGCTTCCACCTCCACGGTGCAATCACGCGCACTGCTTGAAGCCCACGCTGCCACCCTGTATGTGCATATATCAAACGTCATTCCAAAATGGCGATAAACTCAAGTATACACACCATTTGGGATCTCGTTTCGGTCCCCAGGACCCGCAGACAGTAACCCACGGCGCACAATGTATGGGAAATGTGGGGCCCCCGTCTGGGGACCGGGGCTCTCCCGTGCTTTCGAGACATTCTGATGCATGAGGTTTTCTGTTCGGCCGCCGCCAGTTCGGGACTCCGGTCGTTTCCGCCCGCAGTCTGCCGCTTCCTCCAGGGGGGGCCGCCTCGGCGGGCGCCGGCGACTGGCAGGACAATGGTGATGGTCCGCCCTTCTTCACACACGAATAGTTTGAGCATGATGGCTCCTGGACCCGCAATCTGCGGCTCTTCACTCGTCGCGGCTGGCATTTTCTGTTGTCTTCTGTATGTGGTCGCTCTTCAGAGTCGCATTCCATTTGTGGTCACTCGCTTGAGTCGCATTCCGGATGCGGTTACTCGCCGGAGTCGCATTTCCGCTCTTCATTGCCCATTCCTCTGCGGTCACTTTCTGGAGTCGCAGTTGTCTATCCGGTTGTGCCTCCTCGCCGTGCATCAGTGATCTCGGATCGTTGGAGATCGTGCGCAGTCGACCGGCGGCCCTCGAGGGGAGGTCCTCCGTCGATAGTTTCTCACCGGCTCTCGTCTCGAGCTGGAGTTTTCGGCGCTCCGCGCGGGTCGAGTGCTCCACGTTCGCGCATGACGTGGTGATCTTGGCCGCAAGGAAGGGCCCCGTGAGGGTCGGCGGATTTCCCTTGAGGTTCCAGAGGCCCCCCGGGGGAAAAAAAAATGTATGGGATATGTGTGGTGGATGGCTTGTGAATCTCTTAGAGTGGGGAGTGTTCAAGATGGAATGGCCCGCGAGCCCATTTGGTGGCCGCGCGGGGGCCACGGGTCTTCGTCAAAGGAGGAGGACGTCATGATAACGCTTCGTTCCGAGATCTCAAAGTTTTTCTCTTGTTCCGCGCGGGTTCCAGAGACGACTGGCGGAGTGCGCTCGGTCGCGCAAGTGCGTTGCGCGCGCTCTGCGGTGCGTTTATTGCACCTCGGGGCGCTGAGACATCCAGGTGCCCACGGCACGTTCCGCCACTGCACCTCGGGCCAGGAGGCTCAAAAGAGGGGGGCGGTACACGCAGCGAGTCGCTACCAGGAGGGGCGGGGGATCTTAGAACCTTGCAGAGACCCAGCCAGACCGCACTCAGTTCGTCTTGCGATCCGCGTGAAACAGAGAGTCTGGACGCGCCTTTCAAGGCAGTTGCCCCGAGTGCCGCTTACGAGCGCGAAGGGGCCCGCGCGCGCGCGCTGCGCCCACTGAGGCACGACGCGATGTGCGGCTCAGCGGGCAGCCGCGGGCGACCCGAAGCTGCACTCGGGCTCGATGAGCAGTCCGACCCTTCCACGGCCCATTTTCACCCACCGATCGGATTCGAGATCGATTTCAGCCGGCTCGATCCGATTCGATTCCGAAGTCCGGGCGGCCCGATGCGGCCCAGCGTTTGCATGGCGTTGTTGTGCATCCTGGCGCGGCCCAATCCATTCGATTCCGACTCCGTGCTGATGCGGCCCGATCCGATGTACGTCATGATCCGACCCGATTTCCCGAGTTGGTGTTGACTGATTCTGCCGTGTCTTGGGCAGTGTGGCCCCCGGAACCGTCTCGTGCCCGAACCCAACTCGATTGCGGGCGTCCGCGGCCCAGAACATCTCAACAATTAGTTACGCCTCGCGTGTCCTCACCAGCACATTCAAAAATGATGCGCAGGGGAGTTGTGCCTGAACATTTGCCCAATGTCAATACGCACACTGGATGTATTTATTGATGTAGACACGTATGCACTTACGTATATATATATAGACATATACATAATTATATATGTATGTACATATGGGCGTTCGGGTATTCCCGCACCTGTGTGGTTTTCAGACGGAGCCGATTGTCAAGGGTCGTCTTCCTCCTCGTTCTCCCCCCCCTCTCCTTCTCCTCCACGTCCTCCCTCCTCATCCGATTTCATCCTCCCTTCCCCGTCCTCCCTTCTTTACAACGGCAACGAAAACCAAAGGAAACACAAGGAATGACCAAACAAAACAAAGAAATCAAAGGCGTATTACCGAACAACCAAAAACACGAAGGAAAACCAACAAAAGCAAATACACAAAGATTTCACTACTTTCTCTTGGGGGGGGTGCGGGGGTGGACGCAGCCTTGAATTTGTTTTATTTGGTTGTTTTGTTTTTCTTGTTGTTCCTTAGGTTATTTGGGCTTTTCAGCGATCTGCCTTTGATTTCTTTGTTTTTGTTCCTTTGGTTTCGTTGGTTTTGCACCCCCCGCCCTTCCTCCGTGGGGGGCGGACGGCCTCCGGCGCCCCCAGGAGGCCCCAGGACGCCCCAGGAGGCCACAGAGAGGCCCCAGAGAGGTCCCAGAAGGCTCCTGGGGAGGACCCGGGAGGGAACCCAGGAGGGGACCCAGGAGCAAACCCAATAGAAGGAACCCAGGAGGGAACCCAGGAAGGGACCCAGGAGGGAACATTGGAAGGGACCCAGGAAGGAACCCAGGAGGGGACCCAGCAGGGAACCCAGGAGGGGACCCAGGAGGGAACCCAGGAAAAAACCTTCACGAAGAATCCAGGATTCGTGGAACCTTCCAAACCAAGAAAACCTGTCTAAAACCTTCCTCTGGAAGAATCCAGGATTCCTGGAACCTTCATAGAAAACCTTCCTAAATCCTTCCTCAGGAAGAATCCGAGATTCCTGGAACCTTCCACCTGAAAGCCTCTACAAGCGGATTCTTATCGAAACCCAATACATAAGGATTCCTGCTGAGAGCCTCTACAGAAAGATTCCTATTGAGAGCCTCCACAACATAATTCCTATTGAGAGCCATTGCGAAAATGATTCCTACTGAAAACCTCTACACGATGATTCCCATTGAGAGCATCTACAAAAAAGGGTTCCTATTGAAAACCAAATACAACAAGGATTCCTACTGAAACCCGGTACAACTGTATTCCTATTGCGAGCCTGTGCAACGGATTCTTGTTGAGGGCCTCCACAACAATATTCCCATTGAGAGCCACTACAACAAGGATTCCGATTGAGGGCCTCTACACAAGTGTTCCTACTGAGAGCCTCTACACAAGGATTCCTATTGAGAACCTCTACGACAAGGATTCTTATCCGACGCCAATGCGTAAGGATTAGCGTGCGATTGCGTCCCCGTTCGATGTTTTTTTCTTCCATCCCATGTTTCAGTATCTTCCCATTCCTGTCCTCCTCCATCCTCCTCCTCGTTTTCGTCCCCCTCCTCCTCCTCCTCTTCCTCCTCCTCCTCCTCCTCCTCCTCCTCCTCATGAGAGGAAGGGGCGCGAGCGGCAGCAGCAGGCGGGGAATACGATGAGGACGAAGCCTACGAAAGAACGAGGAATCATCCGAATACGAAGATGAAGAATAATAAGAAGCTGAGTACGAAAAAAACTAAGACAACGCAACGGAAGAAGGACACGAAGAAGAATACGAAAAGACGAAACTGTATGATCATGTCATGTGGGGGGGGGGGCGAGCATGGTCGCCCCCCCACGCATGATCATACACATTGCTCTTCCATGCATCCAATCTATCCTCCTTCTCCTCATCCTCCTCCACTCTTTTTCGTTCTCTCTCTCTCTCATCCCCTTCTCCTCCTCCCCCTCCTCCTCCTGCAGGAGCGTGGCAGCCTCCCCCCGCCCCCTCCCCCATCCTCCTTGTCCTTCTCCCCCCTCCTCCTCCCCCCCCCTCCCTCTCCTTCTCCTCCTCCTCCTTCTCCTGCAGGAGCGTGGGCACTGAAAACCAAACCATCTCAAAAAACACCAAACAAACCAAATAAACCAAAGACCCAGGTCTGACAAACCGCAAACACATAATGAACCACCCAAGCAAACACAACACCCCCCCCCCAAAACAAACAAGTTGTCAAGACTTTCCCCATCCCCGCCGCCCTCACGGAGAACGTGTTGCAACGTTTGGGTTGTTTGTGTTTGTCTGGTTGGTCATTGTGTGTTTTTGGTTTTTGTTCAGCCTTGGGTATTTGGTTTCTTTGGTTTTGTTTGTTGTTCCTTGTGTTTTGTGCTGTTGTTCAATGCTCAGAAGGTTTCGGGAGCCCCAGGAGCCCCCAGGCAGCCCCAAGGATTCCAGGATTTTTGGAACCTTCCAAGTGAGAGCGTCTACAATCGGATTCCTATTGAGAGCCTCTACACCAAGATTCCGATTGCGAGCCTCCGCAAACGGATTCTTATGGAGAGCCTCTACAACATGATTCCTATTGAGAGCCTCTACAGCATGATTCAGATTGAGAGCCTGTGCGAAAGGGTTCCTATTGAGAGCCTCTACAAACGTATTCCTATTGAAAGCCTCTACAAAAGGATTCCTATTGAGAGCGTCTACGAAACAGGTTCTTATTGAAAGTCAATTCAATCCCAAAGGATCCCGATTGGAACCCAATACGCATGGATTCCTATTGAGAGCCTGTGCAAAAGGCTTCCTGCTGAGAGCCTCCACACAAGGATTCCTACTGAGAGCCTCTACACCACGATTCATATTGGAAGCCATGTACACAAGGATTCCTATTGAGAGCCTCGACAAAAAGAACCAATACTGAAAGCGAATACAAACTGATTCCTGTTGAAACCTAATACACACGGATTCCTATTGAGAGCTTGTGCACAAGGACTATTGTTGAGAGCCTCGACACAATGATTCCTATTGAGAGCCTCCACAGAAAGGGTTCCTATTGAAAGCTAATGCGGAAGGATTCCGATTCAGAGCCCATACGAACGGATTCCCATTGAGAGCTTTTATAAACGGATTATTGTTGAGAGCCTCTATCGAATGATTCCTCTTGAATCTTGAAAGCCTTTACAACGTGATTCCTATTGAAAACCTCTACACAAAAGGATTCCGAGTGAAAACCTCCACAACAAGGATGACGATTGATACCCAATGCACATGGGTTCACATGGAGAGCCTGTGCAAAAGGATTCTTGCTGAGAGCTTCGACAAAAGGATTCTTATTGAGAGCCTCTACAGAAGGGATTCCCATTGCAAGCTACTACGAGAGGATTCCGATTGGGAGCCTCTACGAAAGGATTCCTATTGAGAGTTTCTAAGGAAGGACTCCTCTTGAACGCCTCTACAAAACGATTACCATTGAAAGCCTCTACACCATGATTCCCATTGAGAGCTTCTACAAAAAATATTCCTATTGAAAGTCCATGCAACATGATGCCTACCGAAACCCAATACGCATGCATTCCTATTGAGAGCCTTTGCAAAAAGGATTCCGGTTGAGAGCCTTTGCAGGAGGATTCCTATCGAAACATTTGACTTTCCGAAACCCTCCTCAGGAAGAATTCAGGATTCCTGAGATCTTAAAACAAAGCCTTCCGAAAACCTTCCTCCGGAAGAAGCCAGGTTTCCTGAAGCATGTCCCCCAAAAAACAACCTGCCCCAAACATTCCTTTGGACGAGTCCAGGATTCCTGGAACCTTTTAAGCAACCTTACTAAAACGTTCCCCAGGCTTCACCACGCGTTGTATTTACATGTTTAGGCATAGCCCATCCTGGATCCCGCCGCAACTGCCACGCTCAAGTCTTGAAGGAGCGCGGTGCGCCCGAGCCCATGCGATCTGGGCTCAGCCTTCACCTTCTGTGCCACCTGAGCGCCATAGGCCTGGCGCGCTGGTGGTGGGCGCCGCCCGCTGCGCCCCAGCCTCCGCCGCAGGCGGAGCCGCCCGCGCGGGCTGCTCGCGTGGCGGGCCCGAGCGAGGTCGAGGACGAGGCCACCCACGTGCCCCTGTCCGAGTGCCTGGCCGCGGCGCTGGAGGCGAGGGGTCCGGGCCTGATCTGCCCTGATCCGTGTACCCCTTGCCCGGCCTGCGAGGCAGGCGAGGCGGGCTGGACGCTCCAGCTGGGCATCGGGCTGCTGGCCTACCTGCTGCTGGAGGCGCTGAAGGCGGTCGTGGGCTTGGCTTCGAGCGCGGCGCGGGCTGTTCTACCGGCGGCGCGTGCGGGGCCTGCTGCCCTCAGCGAGCCGACGCTGGACCAGGGCGTGGAGCCGGACCTCGACAAGCTCGCGGCCGAGCAGGCCAGGGCCAGCCGGAGCCGCAGCCGGTGCCAGGGGGTCGGCCACCACGGTGACTTCTGATGGCTGGATCCTTCTATTGTGTGCGGTACAGTGTGCCGGGGCCGCTGCTGTGGCATGAGCGGCTCACGCTGTCGGAGCGCGGGGCACTCAGCTACATCCTGACGCCGGACTTCGACGACTACGACGAGCCGAACGCGCCGGGACCTGACGTGGCGGCAGTGGTCCGCCTGGCCGGGCAGGGTGCCAACCCTCCAGGCCTCGCGGGCGGTCACGTGTACCGCTTCCGGCGGCTCCCGACAGCTGCGGAGGCCTGGGGCGCGGTGGGGCGAGCAGTGGCAGCCGGCTTCCCGCCGCCGCCCCCGGGAGCGCTGATGCTGGACCTCGCGGCCGGCAATGTCCTCGGGGTGGCGGCCGGGCCGTGCGCGCTGGCCAACCCGGCTGCGGCAGCGGCGCCGGCCCCAGCGGCTGCCGGCGCGCTGGTCGATGCGCCGGCCGCTGCCGCGCCCGCCGCCGCCGGCGCGGCAGGAGGCGGTCTCGCCGGCCTCGTGGCTGCCCTCGGCGGCCCCGCAGGCGGGCCTGGGGCAGCGGCGGCTGCGGGCGCGCCGGCCGCTGCGGGGGCACTGGCCGCTCCTGCCGTGGATCCGGGCGCGGCGGCGCCAGCCGCAGACGCGGCGCCTGCCGCCGCTGGAGGTGTTGCCCCAGCCGCGCCGGCGGCGCCTGCCGTGGTCGGCGTCGGGCCCGCTGCCGCCAACGCGCCTGATCTGCGAGTGCTGGCTGCCACACATGATGGGCGTGGCCAACGGTTCTTGGACTTCCGGGAGGGCCTGCTGGCGCAGTCGGAGCACGCGTGGGCCGACTTCCCTGTCAGAGGACCGCGGACCACGCACTGGGTACTGCAGTACATCCAGCGGCACGGCGGCACGCCCCTCGCGCGGCATTCGCGCTGGAGGAGCGAGAACGGGCTCGATCCAGATGACGCTGGGGTCGAGGTTCACTTGCTGTGCAGTCGCCTCTTGGAAACCATGATCTCGTACGATCAGTTGAATGCCTGTGACTTGGCCTGTGCCGAGCTAATCGCGAGGACGCTCCAGGTTCAGGAGGAGCGGTACCGCGCGCGCAGCAGCTCGTCGGAGCCCGAGAACATCAACCGCGATCTCATGATGGGGACCGCTGAAGTTCGAGGAGATGTATGCGTGTCGCCCGCCCTCCAGCAGTACGTGTCAGCTGAGCTCGCGCGAGAGGTGGCGGTGCAGAAGGAGCTCAGGAAAGCCCGTGAAGAGCGTCAGTTGGCTGCTGGCGCGGCGGGCGGCAACGACAAGGACAGGGGCAAGAAAGGCAAGAAGGGCAACAAGGGCGAGGGGTGAATGTACGCCAGGTGGAGGCTCGGGGCCCGGCCTTCACCCTCGATAGCCTTGAAGGGCTGCAGGGTCCACCCGGCCTCCTGAAGGTCGGCGGCACGAAGCATCGGCGGGATGTTCCTGATGGGCGGCACCGTGACATCTTCCCTCTCCCTATTCCTGAATTTCTCGAAGCCTCACCTGCTGCTGGCCCTCTGTCGCGTGCTGTGCGTCGTCGGGTTCTCCGTGCCGAACACGATAAGCACCTCATTCGTGATTGCATCGCGACGCTCAACAAGACCTACGGCTGTGCCTCCCTCGGTAGTGAGTTCTCGAATGCCGGGCAGAAAGCAGCAGTAGATAATATTATTGCAACCTGCCGCGCGGTGGGGGCCCCTCCTGTGGACCCAGCCGCGCCGCACCTCTTTTCCAAGGGAGCCCTTTCGGCGCTTCTTGACGGATCCGCCCTTTACTCATCAGATGGAGGGGCGGTGACATCCTTCAGTCGAGACCTCGTCTCTTGGCCCACTGGGCGGACCGACCCGGTCCCTCTGGAGTCGCTCGCTTCTGGGCCTGTTTTGAAACAGCTGGAGGCTTGGCAGTACCAAATGCTTCGCCCGGAGTCGGAGGCCCGGGCCCTGCAGAAAGAAATTTGCCCGCGGGGACCTCATGTGGATCCCGTCCTAAAGAATTCGCCGTGGCGGTATGCTGAGTTTTTGGCAGATATGTCTTCTCGGGGAATGCTGTCCTGGGAGCGCGCCATGGGGCGTCAAGGCAATCTGGGTTTGTTTTTTGTGAAGAAGAAGAGCGGCGCTCAGCGCATCATCTTCGATACCAGAGTTGCGAATTGCAGGTTCGTCGACCCACCGTCGACGCGCCTCCCTTCCCCTTCTGCGTTCGCTTCTCTTGAGGCCGAGGGGGGCCCTCTGTATGTAGCGAGCGGGGATCTGGATGTGGCTTTTTATCATATGCAGTTGCCTAAAGGAATGGAGCATATGTTTAGCTTGCCCTGTATAGATTCCTCTTATCTGCAGAAGTTTCACATTCCTGGTGTCCCTGACGGGGCCGGCGTAACTATGTTACCTTGCGTACGGGTGCTTCCTATGGGCTTCTCATGGGCTCTCCATCTTTGTCAGAACGTCCTGGAAGGGGCTTTGGACAAAGGGGGCTTCAAAAGGGACGAGCAGGTGTTGGACGGCAGGCCAGGAGTGGTTCTTAGATATCCTGGGGACACCGCGTCAGCCGCATATGTGGACAACTTCCTCACCCTGGGGCATGACCCGGGGACCGTGGCCAGTCGTCTCAATATTGTCGTCAAGCAGTTGAGGGGCCTGGGCCTCGTCGTCCACGAGCTTGAGGGTGCCAGCAAGGATCGAGAATTCTTGGGGATGTCGCTTCGAGGTGGTCGTTATCTTTCGGTGAAGAGTCGCAACATTTGGAGGCTTCGGTATGCCTTGGATGACTTGCTGGCCAGGCCGAGGGTGAGCGGACATCTCTTGCGTGTTATCGCCGGTCACATCACCTGGACGAGTTTGGTGCGCCGCGAGTGTCTGTCCTTGCTGCATGCCACGTACGCGTACATCCAGTCCGCTGGCCCCACACCCTGTTGTTTGTGGTCCTCTGTGAGGCAGGAGCTCGAGAGCGTTCGCAATTTGTTGCCATTGTTATGCGTGGACCTGCAGGCTGATTGGCATCCCTACGTTGCGTGTACAGACGCGTCGCCGTTCGGTCTTGGGGTCGTCCGCCGCAAGATGAGCCCGGTCCAGGTCCAGGAGCTAGGTCGGCAGAAGGAGAGGTTCCGCTTCAAGATCGAGGGTGGTGCTCAGGCCCGTCGTAGGGCCTTGGAGGAGGTTGGGATGGACGAGGAGACCAAGATGATCTTGGAGCGGGAGGAGGGTCCTTTGTGGGCCTTGAACGAGGAGGAGCCAGACCCGAGCACGGGGGAGTTCTTGGAGGTGCCCAGGCAGCTTCTGCGTCCGGGGTGCTGGAGCTGTGCATCGGCCACACATGTCGAGATGGGGCCCAACATCCTGTTTCTTGAGGGAGAGGCCCTGGTCATGGGCTTCAAGAACGTCCTGAGGAGCTGCAAGGCCCACGGTCGTCGTATCCTGATCCTCTCGGACAACCTTCCCCTGGTATTGGCAGCGGGCAAAGGACGGGCCAAGTCAGTTCACCTACGACAGTGTCTGTATCGTATATGTGCTCTATCGCTGGCAACGGGCTCGAGACTCGCCGTCCGGTGGGTTCCGTCTGAGCTCAACCCGGCCGACCCGGTCTCCAGAGGCGAGGTCGGCTGGTTCTCTGGCGCGCGCTCATATGGCCCGTCCTGGCCGCATGGCAGCCTCGCGGTTGGTGCTGCTGACGCTGGGCGCGGGCTGCGGGCTCCTGCTGCCGCCCTGCGCGCAGGGGGCGCGGACGTCCCGGGCGCCGGCGGCCTCCGCTCTGAAGCGCGAGCGGGCCCAGGCGGCTGCACAGGTGGCTCGGGCCGCGCTGCGGTTCACCGGGCTGTCGACCCTGGAGAATGCCGCGATCCTGCCCTCGACGGCCAAGAACTACCAGATGGCTCTCGAGGCCTTTGCGGCCTTCTGCTCGGCGCGCCGCCGGGACTGGAGCTCGACATCGGAGCTGGACGCGCTGCTGGTGGAGTACTTCGACCAGATGTACCTCCTGGGCGAGAACGGCAACACGGGGTCCCAGCTCCTGGCGGCGCTCAGCCATGTGATGCCGGTCTTGTACAAGGCGGTGCCTCGGGTGCTGCCGCGGGCCAAGCGGTGTGCCATCGCGTGGGCCCGCCGGGCTCCGGCACACACGCGGCTGCCGCTGCCGAGGTGTGCCTGCTTTGCGATCGCGGGCATGCTGGCCAGCTGGGGCCTGGCGCGAATGGCCATCTGCGTGATCCTGAGCTTCCTGTGCTACCTGCGGCCTGGCGAGGCGCTCCGCCTCCGGGGCCGCAGCCTGGTCCAGCCAGCCGCGGCCGCGGGGCAGGTGTACGACAAGTGGGCGCTCCTGCTGCACGACGTGGTCGATCGTGTCCCGAGCAAGGTCGGCCTATTCGAGGAGTCGGTGATCATCGACAACGCGAGCTGGCTCTTTCGGATCCTCGAGGCCTTGAAGCTGGCCACGCCAGCCGAAGCCTCTCTCTGGGATTTCGACCTCGGCGAGTACAAGAGGGCTTTCGGCGAGGCGGCCAAGCACCTGTCGCTGAGCCGCCTCCGCCCGCACCTGTACTCGCTCCGCCACGGGGGGGCCTCGGAGGACATCATCCGCGGGCTCCGTACGCCGGAGCAGGTGCAACGCAGGGGCAGATGGGGCCACAGCAGCAGCATGAAGCGGCACGCAAAGGAGTCGAAGCTACTCGCCGAGCTGCACTGGGTTCCAGCCGCCACGCTGTCGTTCGGCAAGTTGGTCGAGGCGAACTTCAAAGCGGTGATCGAGGGCGCCCTGGCCAGCGGCCCGCATCCGCTGCGCTCCCAGCTGCCCGCCGCCCTGGCCAGCCTGGTCGGCGCCCGACCCAGCCTGGCGGCGGCGGCCAGCCGCGGCCGCAAGCGGCGCCGCCGCTGATAGCGGCCCCAGGGGCCGTGCGGGCCCACATGCTGGCTGCTTTCCGCAAGGCTGTAGGCGCGGGGCGGCTGCACAGGCGGTTCGTCTTCGTCGAGCTGTTCTGCGGCAAGGGCTGCATCACGGCAGCGCTGAAATCTGACGGCTTCTCGGCAATCGGGTTCGACATCGGCCGCGGGGCTCACGAGAATCATTTGGTGCATGAGTTTTTTGAGGTGCTTCATGGATGGGTCACATCCGGCTGCATAGCCGGCATCTGGCTCGGGACGCCTTGCACGACGTGGAGTCAGGCCCTGCGCCGGCCTCTGCGCTCGCGGCGGCATCCCATGGGGCTGCCTGGGCTTTCGGCGGGCGAGCTGGCGAGGCTGGAGGTGGTCAACTCGACCTTCAAATTCACGTGCAAGGTCATCCGCCTCGCTATGAAGTGGAAAGTTGCTGTGTACCTTGAGAATCCCGCGGGCTCCTTGATGTGGCACGCTCCTGAACTGGCCCGGCTTTTGCGGGCGCCTTACGCCCAGAAGATTCAGCTTCACATGTGCCAGTACGGGGCGCCGTGGCGGAAGGCGACCAGCGTCGCCGCCTGGAATTCGCTGCCGTTGCTGAACCTCAGTATCCGCTGCTCTGGTCGATCAGGTATTTGCTCGATGTCTAAAAAACCACATGTGATCCTGTCCGGGCACGCCCCTCACGGTCCTCACTTCACTCGTCTGGCGGCTGAGTACCCCAAAGCTTTCGCCCAGAAGTTCAGTCGTGTGATGCAGCGATCGTTCGAAGATAAACGTGCTCGGAGGTTTTCAAAGTATGCTGTTGATATGGCATTGGGTTCATAAGGAAGTTATTCGGCCTCCTTCTGACTATCGACCAGTCGGCCAGCTCACCATATGGGTATGGGTGTGTGCTCTCGGCTCGGCGTTCCTCGGCATCGATGTCTCGAAGTCACTTGCCTGGTCAGCCCCTCACACAAAAATGAGCCTGGCGGGAGAGAACGGTAGGCGAGCTGTCACATTTTACATGTTTAGGCATAGCCCATCCTGGATCCCGCCGCAACTGCCACGCTCAAGTCTTCCCTCCCTCCCCCCCCTCTCTCGCGTGCCTCGGTGGGTGTGTGTCTGTGCTGTGTTTCTCTCTCCGTTCCCTCCTCTGTTATATTGCTCAGCAAGCTGTAAACGCAATTTCTTTAAGCAGGGTGTGTGCTCTCGGCTCGGCGTTCCTCGGCATCGATGTCTCGAAGTCACTTGCCTGGTCAGCCCCTCACACAAAAATGAGCCTGGCGGGAGAGAACGGTAGGCGAGCTATATATATATATATATATATATATATATATATATGTAACTGTTTCACAGGTGCGGGAATACCCGAAGACCCATACAGACACACATAACTATAGCAGTAGAGAGTGAGGGAGGTATACACATAGAGGGATGTGTAGCAGTAGTGACAGGGTTGCACATGTGGGTTCACATGTGTACCGTGTTCGGAGTAGCTCAGTATATCTGTAACCAGTCACTGGCATATATATAATGCAAGTATGCGTACTCATATAATGTTGTGCAGTGTAACTAAGTATGGTCAAGCATATGTGTACACATTTATATATATATATACATACATACATACATACATACATACATCCATACACACATACATACATACATACATACATACATACATACATACATATATACATATATATATATACATGCGTATATACCATACAATTTGTTATTGCTGTATCGAAGACGCCTACGGCGAATCATCGCCGCCCCCTGCCTTTTTTGGAAGCGCCGATGTGGCCGAACGTTGAGGCCAGACCTGCCAAGCTATCGGACCATGCGCTCCCCGAATCGGTTTGGAAAGCTTCCGGGGAACACGTGGGCATCTTGAAGGTCATCTTGGCGCCCGGAGGCCATTTTGACTCTGTCGGGCCTTCTTGGAGGACGTCATGGAGGTCTCTTTGGCCGTCTTGGAGGCAATTTTGCGCGTCTTGGAGGCCTCTTGGGCCGTCTTGGAGGCCTCTTGGGGCCGTTTTGGGCCTCTTGGGCGATCTTTGGGGGCACTTGGGCCGTCTCGGGCCGTCGGAAGGCAGAAAAAAAACAAATGCCACATTCCTGCAAGAACTTATGGATTTCCGCCTTTTCGGGCCTTCCTGGAGGCCCTCTTGCAGGTCTCTTGGGCCGTCTTGGGCCATCTTAGTGCCATCTTCGGCCGTCTTGGTGGGCCCCTGGCCCGTCCGACGCCGTCGGAAGCCGTTCGGGGGGCCTCTCTGAGCCGACTTGGGGCCCTCTTGGAAAACTCCAGAGCCGTCTTGGAGGCCACCTGGGGCGTCTTAAAGGCCTCCTGGGCCGTATTGGGGGCCTCTTGGGGCCGTCTTGGGGGCCTCTTGGGCCGTATCGGACCGTCTTGGAGGCTTCTCGGGCGACCTTGGAGGTATCTTGGACTTTCTTGGATGCCGTCTTGGATGCCGTCTTGGAACATATTGGGCGGACTTGGAGGCCATCTTGGACCATCTTGGGGGCCGTCTTGGGCCAACGTGGCCATCTTGGAGGCCATCTTCAGCCGTCTTGGAGGACCCATTGGGGAATTCGGGCTCTGGGCAGGTGGCCGGCGAGACGGGCCCAAGCCCCAGGGGGAGTTCTCCTGGAAAAAAGAACCAAAGCCCAAACCGAGAGGATTCAGCACGCCAGGCACCCCTGCGATGAATCGACAGGGGGCGGCGGATGTCGAATGGTTTTCGGCCCATCCCGCCACCGTGCCTGGGTTGTGAGTGTGAAGCCTATCAGATGTTCGTTGGGATCTCGTGGGAGGCCTCTTGGAGGCAGATTGGAGGCCTTTGGGGGACCTTTTTGTGACCTCGTGTTACCTCTTTTGGGCCTTTGGGGGGCTTCTTGGGGCCTCTTGGGGTTCTCTGGGGGGCCTCCTGGCCTTCCTGGGCGCCTCTTGAGGCCTCCTGGGGCCTCTTGGGGCTGAAAGCTTGTTTTTTTTGTTCGTGCTCCCTCTCTTGGGGCCGTCTTGGGGCCGTCTTGGGCCCTCTTGGGCCCTCCTGGGCCGTCTTTGGCCCTCTTGGGCCGTCTTGGGGCTGGGCTCTCTTGGAAGCATAATGTAGGGTCCGGAATTATAAAGCGGGGCCTCTCCCCCCCCCCCCCTGACCTCTCCCGGGGGGGGGGATAGCGCCCCCGGCAGGGACTATTTTATTATTCTTCGCCGCCGCCGCCGCCGCCGCCGCCGCCGCCGTCGTCGTCGTCGTCGTCGTCGTCGTCGTCGTCGTCGCCTTCGGTTTTTCGAAGGTTTTTCGTCGACCCTCGATCTTCGGAGGTTTCTTCGATTCTTCAAGCTTACGCCACATCCGCCGACCCCTTGTTTTTTTTTCTGGGGCGATCGCCGGTTTTGGGAGGGGCTCTGTTGGAGGCTCTGTGAGGCGGCCGGAGGGGTTCATGAGTGGTCTGGATGTCATCTTGGTCGATCATTTTTTTTTTTGGTTCTTCTTCCTTTCTCTGGCGCGTCGGGGTCCTCTTGGATTGCCTGTGGGCCTTCTTGGGAGGTCTCAGGGGTCGTTTTGGAGCTCCGGAGCGAGCCCATGGACTTGGGCGCCTCGTGGGTCGTCTTGGCGCCCTTTTGGGGACGTCTTGGGAGCCTCTGGGCCCTGGACGGCAATGCGGGACGACGTCGCGTTCACACTGCGACGCAAAGAAGGGCACCCTGAAATGCAAGACATGCAAATGATGTCCAATCGGACGCGCGTACTGGGGAGGAAAAGGAGGAGGGGGAGAAGAGGATGGGGGGGGTGGCGGAGGATGGCGGGGAGAAACATCGAAGAGGATGAGGTGAAGCGGACAGGAAAAGGAGGAGGGGGACGAGGAGGAAGTGGAGGAGAAGGAGGGGGAGGAGGGGACACTGAGATGGGCCTCTGGGTCATGGGTTAGAGCTTTCTTGCGTGTGTAACGGGATCTCTTGGGGGGCTTCTCGTGGGACAGTTTCGAAGCCTCTTGGGAGCTGTTCTGGGGCCTTGTGGGGCCCTCCTGGAGGCCTTTTGGGGCTTCTTGGGGGCGTCTTGGGAGCCTCCTGTTAATCAGCTATGCCAGTTGTCAATAAACTGAAGGTGCGCGGCGTTCAATCGAGCTTCTCGGGCTTACGCCACACCGTCGACCCCTCGTATTCTTGGGGAGTCCGACGTTGGAGCGCTCCTCTTCTCCTCCTCTTCCTCCTCCTCTCTTTTCGTCTCCTCCTCTTCCTCCTCTCCCTTCTCTTCCTTCCAATTCGTCCGCCAGGGGGGCTGGAGTCTTGAATGTCCCGAACGAGTGGTACCAGGAGAGTCGTTGGGGCCCTCCTCTTTCTTCTTCAGATGGGGTCGAACGATCCACTTCCTAGTGTGAGTCGTTGTGGGCCGTCTTTGGAGCCTCTTGGGCCCTTCGCCCTCTTGGGCTGTCCTGGGCGCCTCGTAGCAGCGTCTTGACCCCCCCGGGGGATCCGGCGCATCCGGCCGGACCCCCCCCCCCTCCAAAACGACCGGACCGGGCTCCTGGGGGAGGGGTTTGGGGAGGGGGAAGCATCTCACACGCCCATGACCCCAAGGGGTCGGCGGATTCACGACGAATGAGTTCGCCGCGAAGTCGGGCCCGAGCTTCTGCTGCGACTGCATGGAGAATTTGAAGGGGGCAGGAGAAAAGTGGTGCACGACTTGTGAGCAATGGGCTGAGATGGCGTCCACAGTGGCGGGAGGGGGGGTCGAAAGGAATAGAGTGTTCGTGCGGACAAGCAAATGCGACCGGTGCGCAGGGCCCGCCGCCGCACGGAAGTCACGGAAGACATCGGAGGCGTGGCGGGGGCAGGTGCAGGAGAAGTTTAAGATTCGATGCGGTGAATGCCTGGAATTCCTGAAAACGGAGGCAGAAATTGCGGCGAACCAGTATGCGACGAAAAGCGCGGGAGAGAAGCTCTGCAAGAAGTGCGCGGGGAAAAGAAAAGGCGGGTGGAACAAGTGGAGCAAATCGCAGAAGGAAAGAGAGTGCGAGAACGAGATGAACGCTGCGCGACGAGCTGCGCGCCAACAGAAGCCGCTGAAATGTTCTGCGTGTCCGTCAGAAGCGGATGGAACAGGGGGGACGTTCACAGACACACGACATTTGACGCCGGATCAACTGCAGAAGTACTACAAAACGGGCGCAGGCCATAGACCAGTGATGTGCCGATCATGCCAGGAGGAGCACGAGAAGTCGCGGGTGCTACGGTGCTCCGCATGCCCGAAGGGGGCGGATGGAAAGGGACCCGAAATCATGGACACACGCCATTTGACGGTGAGTCAGAAAAGGCATTATTGGGACACGGGCACGGCGCATCGCCCTGTCATGTGCCACGCGTGCCTGGAAAAGTCGGAGGCCCAGGTTTTCCGTTGTGGGGCATGCCCGAAGGGGGCGGATGGGAAGGCGCCCGCGTTTACAGACGTGAGCCATTTATCGGACAGTCAGAAAGAACATTACAGGAGAACGGGCCAAACGCATCGCCCGGTCATGTGCCGCGCGTGCCACGAAAAATCGGAGGCCCAGATTTTCCGTTGTGGAGCATGCCCGACGGGGGCGGATGGGAAGGCGCCCGCGTTCACAGACTTGAGCCATTTGTCCGATAACCAGAAAGTACATTATAGGAAGACGGGCCAGGCGCATCGCCCAGTCGTGTGCCGCGCGTGTCACGATGCGCGCACGGGGGCGAAAAAGTTTGAATGCTCCGCGTGCCCACCGAACGGGGACGGGAAGAAACCAGCGTTTTCAGACGGGGGCCATTTGTCGAAAGACCAGAAGAAGAATTATTTCAAGCGAAACAACCCAGTTGTGTGCGCGAAGTGTTTTAAAGCGGGACGAGCGCCGCGGAGAGACCCTCCGAAACGCCCGGCGGAACCAAGTGACGAGCATTGCGACAAGGCACGGAAGTTGCGAGGAATCTGACCGCTGGGGACGGGATGGATAAGGGGGACGTGGAGGAGGGAGGATGGGGGAGCAGCCAAAGGCGGAGAAGGTGAAAAGTGAGCCAGTGGAGGGAATACGAGACAGAAAGCTGAGAGGGGAGACGGGAGGAGGGGGCGGAAGAGGAGGATGAGAAGGAGCAGGAGAACACGACGAGGACGACAATGGCGGCGACAGACTCGACGGCGTAGGCTGGGCACCTTTTTGGGGCCATCTTGGGGGCTTCGTTGACCGTTGTGGGAGCCTCTGGCGCCGTCGTCGTGAGAATCCTCTCGGGGGCCTGCGGGAGGCAGTTTGGAGGCTTCTGGGGAGCTGTTTTGGGGCAGCTTGGGGCTTTTTTTGGGCTTGTTGGGGGCCTCTTGGGGGCTTCTTGGAGCCTCTTGGAGGCCTCTTGGGGCCTCCTTGGCGCCTTTTGGGGCGGAAGGCTAGAATTTTAGGTTCGTGGTCCCCGTCTGGAGCCTTTCTTGGGCCCCTCTGTGGGCCCTCTTGGACTGTCTGAAGGCCCTCTTGAGCCGTTTTGAGGCGCTCTTGGGCCGTGTTGGGGCCCACTTGGGAGCCTCTCGGGTCGTCTTGATGCCGTCTTGGGGGCTTCTTTCGCCGTCTTGGAGCGTCGGAAGCCCGAAAAAACGCGAAGGCCAAAAACGTTGAAAAAACCAATGGAAATCGACGATTTTGGCCTCTTGGGGCCATCTTGGGAGGCGTCTTGGAAGCTTCTTGGGGCGTCTTGGAGGCATCTGGGGCCATCTGGAGGCCATCTTGACCGTCTTCGAGTGTTTTTTCGGCGACTCGGGGCCCTCTTGGACCGTCTGCAGAGCTTCTTGGGAGCCTCTTCGCTCGTTTGCGGCCCCCCCAGCAGACTCTCTGGAGCGGATGACCCCCCCCGGACCGCGCCGGCGGATCCCGGGGAATCCGGCCGGACCCCCCCCCCCCCCCCTCCAAAACGACCGGACCAGGCTCCGGGGGGAGGGGTTTGGGGAGGGGGGAAGCATCTCACACGCCGATGACCCCAAGGGGTCGGCGGATTTCGGCCTCTGGAGGCTGTTTTCGGGCCCTGGGACCCGCAGAAACGCATCCAGGATGAAAAGCTGGCTCTGGGGAAGGTGTCGGGACCGCCTGGGTCGTCGTCGTCGTCGCCTGCGTCGGCGTCGGCGTCGTGGGAGGCGGGGCCCATCGGCCTCTCCGCGGCCGCCTGTGTCCGCCTGTTTGTCTCTCCGCGGCCGCCCTGGTCCGCCCAGCGGCCTGTCCATCGTCGTCGTCGTCGCCGTCGCCGTCGCCGTCGCCGCCGCCGCCGCCGCCGCCGCCGCCGTCGTCGTCGTCGTCGTCGTCGTCGTCGTCGTCGTCGTCGTCGTCGCCGCCTTCGGCTTTTCGACGATTTTTCGTTGACCGTCGATCTTCGGAGGTGTCTTCGATTTCGGCCTCAGGAGGCCGTTGTCGGGCCCTGGGGCCGGCAGAAACGCATCCAGGATGAAAAGCTGGCTCTGGGGAAGGTGTCGGGACCGCCTGGCTCGTCGTCGTCGGCGGCGGCGACATTTGCCCGATATTACCATCCCGAGCCAGGTGTTTCGGAATATTGTCCGACATTTGCCCGATATTGCCATCCCGATTGTTGCGGGTGCTTCCGATATTATTTGCCCGACATTTGCCCGATATTGCCATCCCGAGCCAAGTGTTTCGGAATCTTCCGTGTCGTCAGAGGCATCGTCCGAGGAGCATGGACATTGTTAACTCGTTTCAATTCGTTTGCTCTGTGCAGTGAGGACGTGCCGAATGTGCTGTTTCGAGCCGTTGAGTGGTAGAGTGATGCATTCGGTTCAGTTGCAACGCAGCCTTTGCAGGCAAATCAGTAGAGAAGAGATTGCCATCCCGCCACCGATTATATGTCAGATTATTTGTCCGATGTTGTCATCCCGCCACCGTTTGTTTTGTGGGTCCGAGGCCGCTCAGATGGCTGATGGGTTCTCCTGGGAAGCGTCTCGGGGGCGTCTGGGGGGCATTTGTTGGGCCTCTCGGGTTTTTTTTGAGGGCTCTCGCGGGGCTCCCTGGGGACACTTCGGGGCTTCTCTGGGGCGTTTCGGGGGTCGTCTGGGGAGGGCGTTCTGGGGCCGAAGGCTCCACGTGTCTGTTCGGATTCCCCTTCCGGGCTTCCTTTTGAGGCTGTCCTCGGGCTCTCTTGGGCCGTCTTGATGCTTCGTTGTGGAAGTACTTGGAACCCGCTCGGGGGCTTCTCGGGAGCCTCTTGTGTCATCTGGTAGGGATATTGGGGAGCTATTGGGCCGTCTCGGAAGCCTCTCGGGGGCGTCTTGGGAACATTGTTTGAGCCTCCTGGGTTTTTTTAAGGCTCTCGCAGGGCTCCCTGGGGACACCGCGGGGCTTCTCTAGGGCGTCTCGGTGGCCTCCTGGGGGGGCGTTCTGTGGCCGAAGACTCCAAATGTCTGTTTGGATTCCCCCTTCTGGTCCTCCTTTTGAGGACGTCCTGCTTTCTCTTGGGTATTGGCTATTGTAAACATGCACATATATCTTAGAATACACACGGCAATACTATAACAACAGATTCGGACACGACCGGATTACGGCAGGTAAGGTCACCGAAAGCGGCTGCAGCAGGAACATAATGATAATATAAGGAGTACAGTAGCGGCAGCAGCTGTGTCTTCTTTTGTCATCCTCTCCCTCACTCCTCCGTTGCCTTTTTGGGTCAAGATCTCAGAGCGATTTCGGGCGTACCCCGACAGCTCCGGTTGCCGGGCGCGCCGCCCGCGACCGCGCATTTGCTGGGTGCGCCGCCGTGCCGTTTCAAAGTGTAAATAATTGATTTTTGTGTTTTTCTTATGGTGTGTCGGGTGAGCGGCCGTGCCATTTCAGATTGCAATTTGCGAATTATTATGCTTTTCTTCTGGTTCGCTGGATGCGGAGCCGTGCCGTTTCAGAATGAAAATTTTAAGTATTATCATTTTTCTGGTGTGCTGGGTGTGCGGCTGCGCCGTTCGAGATTGCAAACTCTTAATTATTATGTTTTTCTTCTGGCGCGCTGGGTGCGCGGCCGTCCTGTTTCAGAATGTCAATTGTTAATTATTATCCTTTTCTTCTGGTGTGCTGCGTGCGCGGCCGTGCCGCTCCAGAACCTAAATTGTTAATTCTTATCATTTTCCTCTGTTGCGCTTGGTGTGCGGTCGCGCCATTTCATATTCGAAATTGCCAATTCTTGTGATGTTCTTCTGGTGTGCTCGGTGCGCAGCCGTGTCATTTCAGATTCGAATTTGCTCGTGCCGTTTTATATTCCAAATTGGTAATTCTCGTCTTTTTCTTCTGGTGTACTGGGTGCGCGGCTGTGCCGTTCCAGACTGCAAACTCTTAATTTTTCTGTTTTTCTTTGGGCGTGCTGGGTGCGCGGTCGTCCCGTGGCCGTCCCGTTTCAGAATGCCAATTACATTCGTATTATTTTCATCTGGTGCGCTTCGTGCGCGGCCGCGCCGTTTCATATTGCAAAGTGTTAATTCTTATGGCTTTCTTCTGATGTGCGACTGTGCCGTTTCAGATAATTCTTATGCTTTTCTTCTGGTTTGTTGGGTGCGTGGCCGTGCCGTTTCAGAATGTACATGTTTAATCCTTATCCTTTCCTTCTGGTGCGCTGCGTGTGCGCCGCTTCAGAATACAAATCCTTAATTCTTATGTTTTTCGTTTGATGTGCTGGGGTGCGGCCGTGCCGTTTCCGATTAGAATTTGCTAATTCTTACGATTTCTTTTTCGTGTGCTCGAAGCGCTGTCGCGCAGTTTCAGATTGCAAACTGCTTATTATTATACTTTTCTTTTGGTCTGTTGGGTGGGCGGTTGTGCCGTTCCAGAATGCAAAAAAAAATAGTATCATGCTTTTCTTCTGGTGTGCTCGGTGACAGGCCGTGCCGTTTCAGAATGTAAATTGATAATTCTTATGTTTTTCTTCGGGTCTGCTGCGTGCGCGAGACGCCTTTTTCAGAATATAAATTGTTATTCGCGCACCGAACAGACTAGAAGAAAATAGTAAGAATCAGCTGTTTGCAATTTAAGACGGCACGGCCACGCACCCAACACATCAGAAGAAAAATAATCAGAATAAGCAGCCTGCAATCTGAAACGGCACGGCCGCGCACCGAGCACAGTATAAGAAAATAGTGAGAACTACGAATTTGCAATTTAAAACGGCACGGCCGCGCACCGAGCACCCAAGCAAAAAACGATAGCAATCGCACAAAAATAAATATGAGAATTACGAATATGCAATCTAAAACACCCAGCACACAAGAAAAACAACATAATAATGAGTAATTTGCAATCTGAAACGGCGCGACCGCGCACAAAACGCACCAGAGACAAAACGATTCAGAAATTACATTCTGAAAGGGCACGGCCGCGCACCCTGCACACGAGAAAAAATCATTAGGCCGTGCCGTTTCATATTGCAAACCGCTAGTTCTTATGATTTTCTTCTGGTTTGTTTGGTGCACGGCTCTGCCGTTTCAGATTGCAAATTGTTAATTGGTTTGTTTTTCTTTTGCTGTGTTGGGTGCGCGGCCGCGCCGTTTCAGAATGTATATCGCTCAGTCATCCTATCCTTTTTTTCGAAAGAGCGCCAGTGGATCACCTGGAAGACACAAAAGGGGGGGTGTGCTCCAGGGAACCCCCCCCTCCCCCCCTCGGGCCGCCGGCTTAGGCGGGTGGGGGGGTGGTGGTGGGGGGGGTCCGAGAACTCCCCCCCCCCCCTCCCCCCCTTTAAGGGGGGGGGATGGGTGGTTCGAACCCCCCCCCCTCCACCCCCTTTGAAAGGGGGGGGGGGTTGGTGGGATCGTACGTCCGCTCCCCCCCCCCCCCCCCCCGGGGTGAAGGGTGGGGGGGGGGGGGACCGGTAGGGGAACCCCCCCCCTGCTGCGCTTCGGCTTTCCGCCAGGGGTCGCGGTGGGTGCGAGCGAGCCGAGCGCGCGGACTGTTGGACGTAGGGGCCGTCGGGGGCAGGACTCTGAAAGCTTTGCGGGTGTGCGGGCGGGCCCGAAGGCCCGCCCGCACAACCCGCCAAAAGCACCAAGTCCCCCGCCTCGACGCTCCTACGTCCAACAGATCGCGCGCGAGGCGAGCGAGGTTTAGGGTTTAGGGTTTAGGGTTTAGGGTTTAGGGTTTGGTTTAGGGTTTAGGGTTTAGGGTTTAGGGTTTAGGGTTTAGGGTTTAGGGTTTAGGGTTTAGGGTTTAGGGTTTAGGGTTTAGGGTTTAGGGTTTAGGGTTTAGGGTTTAGGGTTTAGGGTTTAGGGTTTAAGGTTTAGGGTTTAGGGTTTAGGGTTTAGGGTTTAAGGTTTAGGGTTTAGGGTTTAGGGTTTAGGGTTTAGGGTTTAGGGTTTAGGGTTTAGGGTTTAGGGTTTCCGAGCAGAACCATCCTATCCCCCCCTCACCAGGGTGTAGGGGGGGATGGATGGGTGCGTTGAGTCCCGCCCCATCCGCCCAGAGTCATTGCTTTTAGGGTTTAGTGTGGTCTACCCCCCTCGCTCC
>CAUYUJ010000670.1:0-32500 GCA_963575745.1 Prorocentrum cordatum
CCTCCTCCTCCTCCTCCTCCTCCTCCTACTCCTCCTTCTCTCACTCCTCCATTTCCTGCTCCTCTTTCTCCTCCTCCGCCTTCTCCTCCTCCTCCTCCTCCTCCTCCTCCTCCTCCTTGTTCTCCTCCTCCTCGTCCAGGGGAAATGCGGCCGAAGCGTCGCAACCCGATTCGGAGAAGGAGGAGGAGGAGGAGGAGGAGGAGGTGGAGGTGGAGGGGGAGGAGGAGGAGGAGGAGGAGGAGGAGGAGGAGGAGGAGGAGGAGGAGGAGGAGGAGGTCATGAGGAGGTCATGAGGAGGAGAAGGAAGTGGAGGAGGAGGAGGAGGATGTGGAGGAGGAGGGGGAAAGAGGAGGACGAAGAGGAGGAGAAGGAGAAAGAGGAGGAACGCGAGCACGAGGAGGAGGAGGAGGAGGAGGAGGAGGAGAAGGACAAGGGGGAGGAGGGAGAGGGAGAGGCCAGACGCACGCGGATCCGACGTCGATGCGACGTGGGCGTGGCAAGAAGCGTCCCCCAGAGGCTTCCTGAACAACCCACATAACCAACGCGCCATGATCGGGGCTGAGCTTAACATGGGCCGCGCCAAGATCGGGGCTGTCATCGCGCCGGCCTGGCAGGGGGGCGGCCAGTACATCGTGGGGCCTTTAGCGCAGTTCTTCGAGCATGGGCTGGGACTTCCTCCAGCCGCCCACCTTCCTCTTCCCCATCTGGCTCTTGCCCGCCCGCTTCGCCCTCTTCGTCCACTTCTACGACGTCGGGCCCCCGATTGTCGGCCTCCTTCCTCGTCTGCTTCGCGTTCGGCTAATCGCCCCTCTTCTGCTTCGCCCTTGGGCATCACTTCGGGGTCTTGGAATGCGAGAGCACTGTTTCGCCGTAGATATCGTGCCAGGTCAAGGAAACTCCAGTATCTGTCTGAGCTTTTGCCCAGGGGGGCTGTCGTCGGGGCCCAGGAAACCCACGGGTCGCAGGCCGAGTTGGACGACTTCCCTTGCCACCCCCACCGCCCTGTTCGAGCCTCTGTTTCTCTCTTAGACGCATCGCCGCCCCACCCTGCTGGAGGCGCCATCGCCTTCTTATGCAGATGTTGTTGCCCTCGGGCATGAAAGGCCACCTGCGATGGCGGAGGGGGCGCTTGCGGGGGGGGGTGATTCGAACGAAGTGCAACTTTGAGGAGGGCGCTTCAGTAACTCAGTAAAACATTCACAATTTTGAGTTGGAGGGGCAGGATCGCTTCTGCCATTTTGCCCGACCACGCCGCTGCAGAGCGCCCCCCGGGGAAGCAGCTGCTGATCGCGCGCGGACATCCCAGCGCCGCCGCGGAGCCGCGCTCTGCGCTGTCGGCGGGCACCGCCCCGCAGCATGACACTCTTTTGCAGGGGGGGGGGGGGGGGGGGGGGGCGGGGGCGCCGCGGGGGCGCGCGGTGGAGGAGGGGGGGGGGGGCTTGGGGCAGGCCGCCCCCTTTGAGAAGTTAATTAAGATCGATGGGGGAGGGCGGGGCGCAGCTCAGTGCCCCCCGGCGCGCCTTGCCTCGTATCCGCGGGGCTTTCATCGGCGTGCCTGGCTGGGCTGCGCACCAAGTCTCTGTCGGCGGTCGTGTCTGCGGGCCCCCTGAGGGTCTCGGCAAGTCTAGAACCTCCGATCATGCTGCTCTCATTGTCTCCATCGCCCCCAGAAAGAAACTAGGCCCCAAAGACAGACGCATTCATCTTGACATTTTCGCGAGGCCCGAGCGTCGCAAGTTCCTGCCGCAGGCATTGGCGCGGGCGGGCTGCCCTGACCTCTCTGTTCTTGGTTTGCTCGCATTTCACAGGTCGCCGGTGAGGGAGGCGGCAAGGGCAGCGAGAGAAACCAAACCGCACTTCCCCCCCGCATCGCTTCAAGGTCCGCGGTCCGAGCTGTTTGGGCGCAAGACGCTGTTCTTGCCAGAGAGCTCTCCAGATCGCTCCACGCTGCTCGCCGCTATCTTCGCGTGGGCCGTCTCCGCAGGGCCGTTGAGATCGAGGCCTCCGATGGCTTCATCGTTTTCACGAATGAGCTCAGCTACCGCTTGGGCCAGTCAGCCCGCGCGCAGATGGAGGCAAGGATGCGAGACTCGACTCCCGCTAGAAGTGCAAGCCAAGCTCAGGAGGAAATGCCTCGGGCTCAAACGACGGCGTCGGCTGCGGCCCCCATTTGGGGGGCAGACTTGTCTGAGAGGTATCCAGCTCCATGGAGGTAGCGTGACTACCGACCCCCATGCAATGTCCGAGTGCGCTTGCTTCGCGCTGGGGGGAGGTTTTTTCGAGCATTTCCCCGCTGCATCTTCGAGGGAAACGGAATGCCTCTTAACTGCAATGATGTTCGAGGCGCGTTCTTCGCCAAGGGTGATGAGGTTGAGGGCGCCCCGGCATCGGTCACCGGACCCCCTGGAAACGCGCGACCCCTGGGCCTGAAGAGCGCTGACTGTAAGATCATCACGAATGTTGTTGCCAGAAGCCTCACCCCTGCAGCGCCCTCTGCTGTCGACCCCTTCCAGCGCGGCTTCGTGGTTGGCCGCAACTTCGGCTTGAACGTGCTTGAATTGGATGCTGAAGCGAGAGCTGAGTGATTGAATTATGTGTTGAGGGACCAGTTGCCGCTTTGAGTTATTTCGGCTACTCCCAGGCATTCCACTTCCATGGCCCATCAGTGGTTCGAGCTGGTCTTGAGCTCGCTCTCCCTCCCCTCTTCCCTGCTTCGCCTTCTTCGCCCCATGAAAGTGTGTCATCGCGCCGCCGTCTGTCCCGTGCGCCCCTGCAGTCGTGGCCCTGATGAGTGCATCAGAGAGTGGGCCGACTTTAAAGTCCAGCACACGCTTGTCTATCTAGGTTTAGTGCTTGGCCCTGCGGATCGCGACATCTCGTGGGAAGCGCCGACGGCCAACTATCAATTTCGCGCTGACGCCCGTGCCCCGCCGAACATTTCTGCTCGAAGTTGCGGCGAGCGAGCGCTCGCGACTCTTTCATCTGTGAGCCAATTTCACGTGTTGCCCGAGTGGCTGCAACGCAGAGAGCATGCCAATATCGCGGCCATCTATGCTGTGCCCCGCGGCGCTTGGAGTTGCGCGGGCTTCTTGGCGCTGAAGTCGCGGGGGCGCTTCGCAGTCCGAGAGTTGATAATCTAGCAGCGCTCATGCGCTGCGCTCTTGCCACCTTCCCCCAGCGGGCTGAGATTTACGACAGATTCGAGGCCGAAGCCGCGCTGCATCTCCCCTCTGTCAATGTATTGAGAGGAGATATGTCACTTCCATTTTGGCAGGCCCCGCCGCTTGTGGCCACTCTCCGCGAGGCCTCCTTGGGCTATTCTGCTCATCGCAAGTAGCGGCAGGCGGGCGCGGCGGCCGCGGCGGGCGTTCAGCTCGCGATACTTGAGGGGGGCCGTGGGCTTCAAGCGCGGGCCGCCAAGGTTCTCTCGGGCGCGCTGCGCCCGGATCATCTTGAGCGCCTGTTTTGCGAGAGACGGTTAACATACTTCCCCGAAAGACGCAGGGCCATCCAATCCATCCCCTGGACCAGAGCGCGCGCTGTCCTTGTCCAGGTGCCCAGCTAGTGGGCGAATGCCGTCTTGAAGTCTTTGTGTTGGGGTTGGACTACGGTTTCGCGTTTCCACCGTCCTGACCAGATGAATGCTATCGATTGTTTGTGTGTTGCCTAGGCTGTCAAACCCCTGGCTCTCAGGCTCACTTTTTGATGTATTCTAGATTCCGTGAGGCGTTATCGTGCACGATTCGTCGCCCCGTCCCGTCCTGTCCGATTTTGCTTATTGGCTTCTCTGACCCCTCCCCTGATTCCCCCCCTTCCACTGTCGCTGCTTTTTCATCTCTATAATATTGTCAGTAGGCTGCCCAGAGATGCCCAAGGCGTCTCCTAGAGTGCCACCCAGTCGGTCCTGCCACAGGTGCAGGCCGAGGCATGGCGACAACCATCATGATCATGAGCCTGCTGCGCCTCAGTCACGTGCCAGGAGGAGGAGGACGACAACGCGGCATTCGGGAATTCCGCGGTGCTTGTCGCAGGAATATTTCGAGGGCTCTTGAGGGTTTCGGCTTGGGCCTTTTGGAAGTAGTTGAGATCTCGCTGTGGGTTATTGGAGCCGTCTTCGGGTTTCCTGGGGGCCTCTTCGGGGCACGTTGAAGGGGGGAAGGAAGGGGAATTGGAAGAGGATGAGAAGGGGGGGGGCTTATCCTGCCTGAGAGAGGGATGTGGATGAGGAGGAACAGGAAGAGAAGGGCGGGTAGGAGGAGGAGAAAGAGGAGGGACACAGAGGGCGAGGAGGAGGCGGATAAGAAGGATAATGGAGAGATGGACGAGGCATAGGAAGACGAGGGAGGTCAGAAGGAGGAGGAGGACACTCAGGAAGAAGAGGAAGACGGAACAACGCTGATGAGGAACATGACAAGAAGGATACTGAGGGGGGGGGCGAGGAGGAGAGGAAGGCGGAAGGGGGAGGAGTAGTAGAGAATGCAGGGGGAGGAAGGGGCCAGGATGAGAAGGAAAAGGAGGGAGGAGGAGGAGGCGGAGGAGGGGGAGGAGGAGGAGGAGGAGGAGGAGGAGAGAGGAGGAGGAGGAGGAGGGAGGAGGAGGAGGAGGAGGAGGAGGAGGTAGGATGGAAGAGAGGAGGAGAGAGAGAGAGAGAGAAAGAGAGAGAGAGAGAGAGAGGAGGGAGAGGAAGAGGAGGGGAGGAGCCTATTCGAGCCTTGGTGGAGGCGTTATTGGAGAGCTCCTGGGGCGTCTAGGAGGTTTTTTTCGTTCGTCTTGGGGTTATATTGGCCGTGTTGGGCCGATCTTTGAGCGACACGGGGCTCTTGTGGGCAATTGCGGGAGCCATGTTCGGCATCCTGGGTTCTTTTTGGGGCTGTTCGATATGTCGGGGCCGCCCAGGGGAACGCGAATCTGGGCGGCGACCTCCCGTGGGCCCCCCCCCCTGGACCCCCTCCCCCCCGCGGCGAAGGGATCAAAGGAAAAGGGCTCCCCTTCGACTCCACTACGACGTTGTACAATGTCGCTTTGGATGGCACGCTTGAGGAGGGCTGAGAAGGGCCCAGAAAAAAAAAAAGGGACGGGCGACAACGGATACGACGAATATACGATTCTGACGACGACGAAGACGACGAGGAGACGACGGACAAACTCTTCGAACACGCCGACAGGGTCGGCGGATTTGTTGACAGGTACGGTGGGGGCGGGCCTTCATGGTGTCCTCATAGTTCCTGATTGGACGCCGGTCGCCTGGGGGAGGGGGTGTATAGTTCAATGGTAAAACCCTTCCCGAAAGGGGGCGAATGCGGGTTGGAAGAGGAAACGCTCTAGACCACCAAACGCCCTGAAGGGTTGGTGGGATTCTTTACTCCCTTTTCTGGAGAAAACGTTTGTTTCACCTTGTTCTGTATCGTCGACCAGCTGCCCCTTTGCTCTGATGCGATCCGATTTCACACGGTCCTGTTATGTGACATAATATTTGGTCTTGTGTGATCGAAGATTGGCCAGCGCAGCGAGGGGCGAACAGAGATGATTGAGAGTGCGGGCGGACGAGTCCCGTCGTAATGAACGTAAAAAAGGGCACTCTACTTCATAGGCTCTCTCGCCAGAAGTCATTTTCGGTCATCTTTACAAAACGATATGTTGTGGTTTTTGGGCTGTTTGGGTACGCGCGTTCATGTTCAAGGTTTTGGGGGGCGTCGGAGTCTCTCGGAGGATGTTTGGGTCCCTCCCCTCCCCTCCCCTCCCCTCCCCAGGACTGACAGGGCTGTCCCGATCCAACTTTAGGTTGAGGCTGTTTCATTATGTTGCGACTCCAGCTGCTCGGCACGGCTGCGGCAGCTGGGCGATGACAGCTGAGCGGGACTCACGGTTGCAAAACACGCAGTTCATGATGATCAGGGCGATGCTTGGACGACGACGCGACGACGCACTGTTTCACCAGAAGGGGACATTGAAACATGGGCGGAATGGGTACAGCGCGTTACAAGCGGGGGGCGGCAAGTTATGAATCAACGAGGCGGCACAGCGCGTTACAAACGAGGCACATACCCGGATGGATCGACGAGCGACGCTCCAGGCTTCCAACGCTGGAGTGAACGATTGGGCCAAATGAGTGCTGCACGGTGGGCCCGAAGGGTACAGGATTGGATTCCAGCTGGACAGAAAGCCCGCGGGCGCCCGCTGGCACGATGGGCGGACCAGCTTACACTGAGCCCTTGGGGCACGCAGCCGGGCACTAGCGCGTGCGGCTCGTACTCAGTGTTTCCGTTCCGTTCCGTTCCGTCCCCCTCGGACGCATCAGAGAGGCCGTCCAGGCAGTCTGTTGGGGCCTCGGTGGCTCACTGGGTCGTCTAAGGGCTTCTTGGACCACCGGTGGTGCCTCTTGGAGTTCCATCGGACACCTCTTGGGGGCCGCTTGAGATGTGTGTTGGGGCTGTGGGCCGTCTTTGGGGCCTCGTGGCTTGTTTTTGAGGCATCAGCCACAGATGCTCTGCAGGAGCCGAAGAGCCCCCCTCGTTTCAACGACTCTCCCCGTTTGGGTGCCCATTGTGCAGGGGACCATCGCGTGCTCACATTGTGGGATTGGTTATCCCTCCTGCGCAAACTGTCTGTCCTGCGAGCCCACCAGGACGACCAAAAACACAACACAATCGCCCAAACACGTCTTATAACCCAGAACATAGCGCGGTCATCGATCGTCGGCGACTACGATGTCGCCAACAAGTTGCATTACTGCCGCAGCCCGTCGTCCTATCTCACCGCGGCTTCGAGTCGGGCTCGCCACTCCTTCCCTGCAGTACTTGGCCCTGGCGCCCGCGAGTGTCACTCAGCAGACCGACGCTTGGTCGCCCTCGAGGCCCATCTTTGTCCATCTGCCCACATTTTTGTTGGGCGGGCGGTGGGTTGGGTGGGTGGGGTAGGGGGGAGGGGGGGGGGGGGGGGGGGGGCGAAGCTCGGGTCGGACGGAGAGGAGGGCCGGGTAAAGAGGGGGGGTAAGGAATACTGCACGTAGTTGGTTTCGGCTCCCGAAAAATCAGCCAGGTGTATTGATGCGTTGACCCCCCCTTTTCGTAGCCCCCCCTCATAGTCCGACTCGAGAATTACTTCGACGGGCCCCTCGGGCATGGAACGCGAAGTGTTTGTTCAGCTTCCCTCCAGGCCCAGTAATTGCAGTAGGGGGGCCATCTCGGGGGCAACGATAGCGGGGGTGTAGGCTCGGAGGGGAAGGCATCGACCTCCAATCGTCCATTCATCGCCGAAAGGGGCCGCATAGCCCACCCAGAGAATCTGCGGTGTCGCTATCGGGAGCCAATCGCCGATCTATCGGCGATGCATCACCGATTCCCCGTCGATGTTCCCCCGTCTGAGTCCCTAAGGGGCGGGGCGTTTGACGCCCCCGCTGGCAACCCGAGCCCTCTCCGGTCGCACTCAAGGCACACTTCCTCGTTCAATTGCCCCTCGCGCCGCGAGGGGGCCGTCGGCGGACTGGCGGCGGCGTGGTCGACTCCACCCCATCGCCCTCCTCCTCCCCTTCGGTGCTGGAGGTCCGAGGATCGAGCCTTTTGGACGCCTGGACCCGCTTGGGCTTCCGCGGGCCCCAGGAGATCTCGGGCGACCTCTTCGGGCGAAGATTACTATGCACATGCACCGATCCTGGCAAGGCCCATCCTTGACCCAGGATCGGTGCATATGCCTTCCTGGCAAAGGCACGAGGGCGTATGCACCGATCATGGGCTCAGGATGGGTCTGGCCAGAATCGGTGCATGTGCATAGTTCTCTTTCCTCTACCTCTGGAGCCGCCCCCCAGGGCCTTCTGGGGGCCTGCAGGGCTCTGCTCGGCCGCCCCTCCGAGCCCTCGAGCTCGCCCGGCATCGCCCCTGGGCGCGCTGCGCTCTCCTCCCCTTGCGGAGCAGGGGCGCGAGGGGCAGAGAGAGACCGGCAGGGCCTGGTTTCGCCCCTGGTGGCCGTGGCCCGCATGGGGCCCCAGGGAGGTCCAGACGGCCTCGAGAGCACCCCGGCAGGAGGTTTGTCGGGGGAAAACAAACCTACCTCGCTTTTGACCACCCTCGCTTCCAAGAGATACCAAACGATGCCAAATTGCAGCCTGTACTGGTCAGGCCGCTTGACGAGGAGGCGCGTGGTATGGCTTGGTTTTGCTTGGAAGCGAAAGCGGGGTAGGTAATTCACGCTCTGAGTTTGGAAGGCCCCGGGGGGGGGGGCCCACAGCGGCGTGGAGAGCCGAGGGCACCTGGTGCCAGGGCCACCTCCTGCGGCCTTCGACGGCGGGGTCCCGTCCTCCCGGAGGGGGCGACCTCGGGGCACCCTGCTCTTGCAGAGCCCGAGCTGCGCCGCCATGCTTGCCCGCCGCTGTTGGCTTCCCCGGTGGCGGCCGCCCAGGGCATGGCTCTCGGCAAGAAGAGACCCGGCGACATCTTCGGAGGCCCGCACCGATGGCTGCTGGGAGATCGAGGGCAGGAGCAGCACGGAGGCAGTGAGAGCATGTTCGGCCGCCGGGGGCCTTTGCCGGGCCCCAGGGCAGTAGAAAGCAAGTCAGGATGGAACGATGGTCCCCTGGAATTGGTCGGAGCCCACGTTGAGCACAAGTCGCGACGCGTGAGGTCTAAGGAGAGGGAGGAGGCGGAAAATAGATTGTTTCAGAGTCCGCGGGCATTCAGAGGTCTAGACATCGGGCTTGCCGCAGCAAAGTGGAGCGCCACCCAGGACACCCGCCCATCGGTGGGAAAGTCCCCATTCTGGGGCTCGTGCGACAGCTGTTCCTCTGCAGGGCGGCGGCAGGGCGGCGCGCGCGCGCGCTGTCACACCCAGGACTGCGAAGGAGAGAGAGAGAGAGAAGGACAGAGAGAGAGAGAGATAGAAGAGACGGCAGACTAAGACAAAGGGGACAGGAGAGAAAAGAGACAGAGAGAAAGAGAGAGATCGAGTACACACATGAGATAAACGAATAGACCGCCCCCTGGGGTGGCCCAGTTCGCAACCACCCCGTAATAATTTTGATACCCTTTTGGTTCGCTTCCCAGAGGCAGTCGGAGAGGCCAAGGGGGCCCAAAGACGGGACAAGAGGGCTCCAGAAAGCGCCCAATAGGGTCCAAGAGGCTTCCAAGACAGACTAAGAGCGCTCCAAGACGCCCACGATGGCCCCAATACGGCCCAAGAGGCCCAAAAGAAACCCCAAGAGCGCTCCAAGAGGACCCCCAAGAGGGCCCAAAGACGCACACATCAGTGCTGTTCCGTGTGTTTTTGTATGTGTTTCGCGTTCGCGTCCCAAGATCGCCCCACGAAGGCCCAAGAGGGCCCCAGGACCCCTCCCTGGACGCAGCCACACCCTGACCGGTCGCAGCGGCGACCGCGGGACCAGGCCAGGGCGACACAAGACCAGGAGACGAGGGACAGCAACATGGCACAGTGGCAACGCTAAGACGAAGCATGCGGGCCGGCTGGCATTGAATTTGTAAGTCCAAGCTGGAGCGCCAGTTAGGCAGACGGCGGTGGAGGCGACAGAGAAGACAGTTCAGCGAGGTGACGGAGCGGTGGGGCTCCCAGAGGTGTATGCAACCAACAGGGCCTACGTCGCCGATGCAGTCGGAAGAAGCACGTCAGTTGAAGATCCGAAGCAGAAGAGCACATATATTGCGACTAGGAAACGGTGCACCTCGACATGCGAGCTCAAGCAAGAGGAATGTGGGCTAAGGGAACATCAGGCCGAGAGAAGGAAGCCCGTCCTTGGCACGCCCATGCGGTTTGGGGCGCGAAGGATGCCCCCCACACAAATCACACAGGATGCCCCATGCCCAATCAGTGCTTGCACTGAATGGGTCCTAACAGAGATTGAACGATTTGGCGAAAGTGCCGGGCCGATTTCGGTGGGCGGCCTGGTTCCGGGGTTCCCGGTTCCGGGCTCCGGGGTTCCCGTCTGTTGGTTCCGGGAAGATTTCGGTGTTTGGCAGGGTTCTTGGGTTTTGGGGTTCCCAGGGTCTTGGCCGATCTCTTGATCGATCGGTCTCACAGTCCATCTCATTACCCACCTCTCTATCGATCTCACGATCGATCTCACAATCGATCGCCTTTATCGATCTCCCAAGCTATCTCACTATAGATCGCACGAGCGATCTTACGACAGATCTCACTATCGATCTCATCGAACCGACTTCATTGTTTTTCACGGCGTCCTTCCTATCGCCCTCGGATATCACCATCGATCTCAGAAGCGATTTCAATTTCCATATCACGATTGTTCAAACCATCCACTGATAGTGTTTGTCTTGTTGTAATTGTACCACGACTAAGATGGCAACTGTTCTGATTGTTGATACCACTACCGTTTCTTACACACGCAGGGTGCGCAGCGCTTCTTCACCACATAGTTTGCCCCACTCTGTCTCACCACATCATCTGCGTATCCAGTGCGCGTGAATTTACTGTTCGGGGTCCGCAAGTGGCTCTTATCTGCCCTGGCAAAGAGCATTGTTCGGGGAGTCTTGCAGTTGCTGTCGCCGCCACGCGACATGAGGTGCACCCAAACATTGCGCCACAATGTTAGGCCTATACAGCGCAACGTACCCATCAAGTCCTGCCCCCAAAACTTTACTACGACATGTGCACCCCATTGGCTGCACCCTGTTCTGGTGCAGCTCACAAGTTGCATCCGAGAGGTTCAACCACTAGAGCCAGCACCCAAGTTGCACTGTTTAACTGCGGCCTGCAAGCTGCATCGCGCTTCGTATGGTACTTCCCTCAAGTCGCACTCCGCGGCGCCAGACAGGCTCCCTGCTCGGGGCCCGCACGCTGGATTGAGCGTATGTGGAGAGAGATCGAGGGAGGGAGGGAGGGAGTGATGGAGTGAACGGTAAGCATGTAGACAGAGAGTGGGAGAGATAGAGGAAACAAAGAGAGACGCATACAAGGATAAGCAGAGAGAGAGAGAGAGATAGAAAGAGAGAGAGAGAGAGAGTACAAATGAGAGAAAGAGAGAGAGAGAGAAAGTGAGAGAGCGAGCGAGCGAGCGAGCGAGAGAGAGGGCCAGGCTCGACCGAGGCGCCCTTCCTGTGGTGCGTTCGTACCAGAACTCTGAGGCGGCTCCAGCTGTTGCGACCAGAGGGGCGCTCCAGGAGGTTCCAAAAAGGTCAGAAAACGTCCAACCGTCTCGAATATCAAACCTCCCTCCGGAGGGTGGTGGTTATGATGACGGGTGATGATGATGTGATGATGAGGAGGTTCATGAGAATGAGGAGGAGGGGGATGGAGGGCCAGATAGATGGCGGAGCAGGACGACCAGGGAGTGGGGAAAGAGAGGGGGGGAATGATACTGTTGTTGGTGATGCGGAGGGAAATGAGGAGGAGGAATAGGGGGAGGAGGAGGAATAGGGGGAGGAGGGAGGAATAGGGGGAATGGCGTAGGAAGGAATAGGGGGAGGAAGGAGGAAGCGGGGAAGTAGGAGGAATAGGGGGAGGAAGGAGGAATAGGATAAGCTTAATGAAATGAAGAGGAGGAATAGGGGGAGGAGGAGGACAAGGGAAAGAGGGTGGGGTCCCCCCACACCCTGGCCTGCGGGGAGAGTTGTGCCAGGCGTCGCCCCCAATGCACCCCCCGCGCCTCTGCCTGCCACTTCCCTCCGTGGCGGCAGGGCCGGCGCTGCCGACGCCGGTCGAAGAGGCGGGCCCGCTTGCCCCCAGGACGATTTTGCGATTCCCTCTCCTCTCCTCTCTACTCCTCTTCTCTCCTTCCTCTCCTCTCCTCTCCTTCTCTCTCTCTCTCTCCTTCTTTCTCTCCTCTCCTCTCCTCTCCTTCTCCTCTCCTCTCCTCTCCTTCTCCTCTCCTCTCCTCTTTCTCCTCTCCTTCTTTCTCCTCTCCTTCTCCTCTCTCCTCCTTCTCCTCTCCTCTCTCTCCTCTCCTTCTTTCTCTCCTCTCCTCCTCTCCTCTCCTCTCCTCTCTCCGCTCCTTCCCTCTCCTCTCCTCTCCTTCTCTCTCTCCTTCTTCTCTCCTTCCTACACCTCTAACCGAGCCTCTAGCCTGTCGGATTTGCCGAGGTTGTGTGTTTGCCGAGTCCCTGGTCATGAATTCTGACGTGTATGGAGTTTGTACGTGGTATAACATGCTAGGTAACGACTCGGCTCGGATGCGAGTATATTATGTAAAGAGATATCGCAGATTTCTCTGGCAGCCCCTATTCGAAAATCGATGCCCTACTTACACGGATGTGTTGGCGTTTGTTTTGCGGCGAACGGTGCAGGTAGTGTTCATTGTCGCCAGGTTTCGTTTTTTCGCGCAAGTGCTAACTGCGGCCCCGAAGCCGTTGCTCGCAGTACTTTACACGGAAAGGCCTCCCAGAAGGCTGAACATATCCCTTGGCTAAACCAGATCTTTGACGACTTGAAAGGGGTACGTGATTCCCACCCGGCTTTCCGAGACCTCCCGATCTCGTCTTCTGACCCTACGGCTTGGATTTCTTGTATTCGCTCGTCAGTTCCAGTATGGCAGAGGGTTCTAAATGAAGCACAGAAGGCGCAGGTTGAAAAGACGAGGCGTAATCTGGAGGGGTGGCAACGTCGGCTTCTGAACCTCCTACACTCTGAGGGCCTTCCTCTCCCCGCGCTTGCTCAGCCAGTACGATTGATTTGTCGGATGTGCGATTCGTCCGCCGCGCGGTTCAAAGCGCTGACGTCCTACAGGCGCCGCATTCATGCTGTTGTCACAGGTATTGCTCGGCGATGCGTCTCAGGCCATCGGTGTCGGTGCTGCATGCGCGTGCGTCCCACTCGCTCCCTGCCGCTCCGCCATGGAACCACAGGGCGCCCGACCTGTTTTGTCTTCTACCTCATCCACGTGCCACAGAACAGCTTGGACATTCAAAAGCAGGATACCGAGCTCGAGAAGCTTGATAATGAGGAGACACGTGGTCGGGGCATTCTGACTTACCGTCCACAATTGCAGCCGTGCCTCTGCATCCTGCGGTGGAACTCGCGCGTGCCATGTAGTCGCCTGAGCAGGCTACTGAATCTACCAACATGTGTTCACACACATCACGGGGCCGGATCTCTTTTTTTACAGGGATGAAGAAAGTCTTGCGCTGGCTTCGGTCAGCGCCATCTTTCTGAATATTCCTTTCGACCCTGATGCATATTCAGGCCAGCTTGCCAACAGTGTACCTCGTAGCCTCACTATATTGTTTTATGTTAGCCGATAACCTCTGCTGCGGCCAACGCAGAATAGGCGACCTCCACGAGCAAGCAGAAATTCAACTCGAGCTCCTTCTGCCAGCTATTGAACTACGTGCCCTGTCGATTGATATCTTGTTAGATGCAGAATTCTGTGATTTGTGCAAATCAGACACTATTGCATTTTGGTCCGCTCGCATTGTAGGTGGCAGATTTGCAGCAGTTGGAGGGGCCCCCCCGTGTGAAACGTTTTCGGCAGCTCGTTAGAAAGACGAGTGCCCCTCTTTATTTAGATCCTAGGGGGTAGCGGCAGTCACGGCTCATCAGTGTTTACAGTTGCAGGTATCGAATTTCTTATAGAGGATAATGTTATAGTTGTTTGTGTTGACGGCTGTAGTAGACGGCTTTTGGTGGTGTGAGTTTCCGGCCCCCACGTCGTGAGAGCCAGGGGCCGTTCTTACTTGGAATGTCAAGCCCACAAAGCACTCATTGTAGCACCCTGTTGCCAATGAACCGAGTTCGATCAATGCGAAGTCGGGCAGGTAGGTCGAGCTCCCACGTCGATTCTCTCTGTTCGCCTGGATTTCCTCCCTGGCCTCTAGCGGGACACCTCGGCGGGCTGTAAGTACAGCCGTGCCCCCCAAGGCCATGCCAGACTGCTTGGCAAAGACGCAGCCACTATCACACGGCAGAAGAAAGTGTATCCTCCCTAGCTGTGCCGTGCGCTGGGCAAGGCCATGGTAGATGTTTTGCTCCCATCCCTGGTCCCGCAGGGTATCGATGATGATGGGGCCGCCCTAGCCCAGCTAGACAAGTTCTTCCAGAAAAGTGCAACGATCAGCTTACGTCCCAAACTTTGGTCCCGACTTCGCAGTGGCGCGGTCTCGTCAAAGCCACTCTGCATTCTCGCGCATCAAAGCGGAATTGAACCATGACGTGACGCGTGACGTTGACACCCAAGTTCCAAGTTCCAAGTTTCTCTCCCTCTCTTCCTCTTTCTCCTCCTCCTCCTCCGTCATGTTGGGTCAAGTTGCAGGGCCATCCGCGATTTGAGTGGGCAGCTCCCTTGTGGAGCCATATCGAGTGCCAAGCTCGAGCGGACATCTCCCGTTTCTCCCGCTTCCATCTCTCGCCCACGGCGGTTGATGGTGCTGTGGAGCAGGGCATGCGTGACATCCTTGTCTCGCTAACGTCGGTGGCAACTCGCCTGGCAGCGGTGGAGAAGCCCATGGGGCCCATGGAAACGCTTCGCATGAGGTTCGAGAGCCATGACGCCACGCTCGTCTCCCTCAACAGCAGGCTGGTCTCGCTCGAATCGAACGCGCAGCTTACCGCTGGCGGCGCCGCTGTCGCAGCGTTGCACGCGCAGATGGAGCCCCGCATGGCGGCATTCGAATCAAGGACCTCGAGCCGCGCCTCAGGCTCGGAAGCATCTTCACCGCCTACTGCGCGCCGCAGGTTCTCGCTGCCCGTCAAGCCACGCCAGCCCCGCACCTGGCGATGATCACAATCCCTTGAAAGTGTGGGTTGGCGGGTTCGCCCGACCCATGCTCAAAACGTCGCCCGAAGCTCGCGGAAAAAGAGCTCGTCGCCAACACCCCCTCGCACATTCGGCAGGGCGGCATCAGCATCAAGGGCCGCAGCCTCGCCAAGTCCTACTCCAGCAGCGCGGGCGCCGCCTCGTTCCTCGACCACGCCAGAGCGCGCGCCGCCCATCGGAATGACAGCCGCTCCAACGCGCAAATCCAGCTTTCCTGCCGCCGAAACGCTCCAGCCAGCGCACGCCAGAAGAACAAGGTGCTCGGACATATAGGGCAGCAGATCAACGCCCATCATCTTCGCCAGACCAGCAGGTGGACAGACAGCGCGCACAGGCTCGGGGTTGACGGGGTCCGAGGCGTCTTGTTCGGCCCAGTCCCCGACGTCATCTCCGAGCTGTTCAACGTCGTCGAGCAGGGCGCGGGCGGCAGCGGCATCACCGCCAACCAAGAGGGCATCCCCCATTTTGGCATCAGAGCAGGCTTCTTCCATGATTCCGGCGGCCAGACCGCGCTGGGAGATTGCCGCGCCGTCATCGGCAGCACCCGCCTGGGAGAAGTTCACCGTGGGGACTGGGTGCGTTCGCCGTGTGGTTTGATGGAGCATGCGGGCTTCGTTTCTTGGAACGCGCGGTCGCTGCTGTTCGGCGGCCTTACCTCCGCCTCGGAGATCTAAGAGCAAAGTCGCTCGCCGAGTATCCCATCTCCAGACGTTCGGGGCGGCGCGCGTTCAAGACGCGGGGCTCCTTTTTTTTTTTTTTTTTTTTTTTTTTTTTTTTTTTTTTTTTTTTTTTTTTTTCTTTATATATATATATATATATATATATATATATATATTATATATATATATATATATAATATATATATTCCAGAGGCTCCCGCTCGAAGTATACGACTCTTGGGATATTGGGTCATCCTGTCATGATGGGTCTGCGGGCGGTGTCTGTATTTTTCTGCGCCCAGGCCGTCGGCGGCGTTTTCAGCACTGTCGGTGCGCCGAGATCAGCGCCCGGGCGAAATCAAGCCGTCGCCGTAGGCGGTAGGCGCGGCTCGCCGCAGATAGCGAATGTCCGCGTTGATCATTGTCTCCTTCTTGCTGAACAGAACCGACACCTCTCTCTCTCTCTCTCTCTCTCTCTCTCTCTCTCTCTCTCTCCCTCTCTCTCTCTCTCTTTCGTCGCGCTCTTACGCCGCCGGCTGCGGCTGCCAGTTTCGCGATTGGCGATTTCAATTTACCATGCAGATGGCAGCGCGCGCTGCACGGCCCATGATGTCTCGCCTTTCTTAGCGCAGCTCTTTGGCGACTTCTGCGAGGTCGAGCAGCCGCCTTCCACAGGCAGGGTTGCGCGGGAAGAACGTGGATCTCCTGGGGCCCACGCTGTCGCCAGCTACAGTCGCATTGATCGTGCGCGCATCAACATGTTCAGCTCGGTTTCACTGAAGCTCCACCTGACAGCCCTCGCCCTTGAACCCGCGGTCGACGTCGGTCGTCGCTTCTGATCGTGCCCCCGCGTGCCTTCCATGTTCTCCCGGGGCCAGTGTGGGCTTTGAGTTCCAGCGCGAGCTGCTCATGATATGTTAAAATTTAGCGCCACCCAGGCTAACCAGTCTCTAACTGAGAAGATTGCGCGGTGTTTCACGGCGCTCCGCGGTGCGTCGCGTGGGCAGGTGTGGTTGGTGCGCAAGGCCATCCGTGCGTGCCCTTTCTTGACAATGTTTTTAGATGCCGAGTTTGCGACGTGGATAGATGCGCGCAGATCCCCCCCCCCCCCCCCTGCCTCAACGAGATGAAACGCGAGAATATCCAGCAGCAGCTAAGCGAGCTTGAGCAGCAGCCCATCTCGGACGCCAAGAGAACAAGCGCAAACATCACACAGTACAGACATCAATCCGCACGGGGCAGGAAGTGTCGCAAGCTTTCGCTTTCGGGCGCATCGGATCCGACTGGCCAGACCATCACCGATCCAGAGTTAGTCGCCGAGCAGCTGGCCGCGCGCCGGGGTGCACTTCGCAGTTTTGTTTTCTCACAGAGTTCCGAGCCTGATCGTCGACCTGTTTTATGCATGAATGCAGCCCTGCTCTCCTCGCATTTTATGGAAGTGGGAGCTTCCCGAGCTTCGCGAGTTGATCCCCAGGGGTCCGGACTCGTCACCTGGGCCTGATGGCGTTCCTTGCAGCTGTTATTCTCGCGGGGCGCCAGCAGTCGCCGATGCGGCTTATAGCTTGTATGGCGCCCTCATCGACGAGGGCATTTCCCTCGTCGGTTTCGACCATGGCATGGCAGCTTCCCTCGCCAAGAGCAGCGATCCGCATGGCATCCCTCTCTGGATCCTGTGGAAGCCCGAAGCTACATGGCCTATTACTCTTAACCGCTCCGGCAGCAAACTTATTTCCCTCGCCCCTAACCGCCCCCTGGCTCGGATCGCAGCCCAGAGGGCGATAGGAAATCAATGCGGCGTCACCGCGGGTAGGAACATGGTACATGAACGAGAATAGCATGCACCTTGAGCGCCGAGTTGTCTCCAGGTGCAATGTATTAGGATGTTAAGGCTGCCTTGCCCAGCCTCTATCATTGCATGACCTTCTGGGCCCTTGCCGACATGGAGGTGCCGTGACGTATCCTCGCCGCCGCGCGCGATATGATGGCGTCGAGGTTTCCATCATCTTCTGTGGGCTCCGTCCTGCCTCTTACATCGCTTCCAGGGGGATCAAGCAGGGTTGCCCTCTTTCCGGCATTATGGTTTGCGTTGTAATGGACCCGGTTATGAGGTATATGCTAACGCGTATCCCAAGTCAGTTGAGCAACCTCGGGCCGTCGCCGACGACGTCGGCTTCGCGTCGCGCAACATCTTTGAGATATTCAAGGCCCTCCTGCCTGCATGGCGGGTCGCTGGGCGAGCAGCGAGGCCGCTCAGCTTCTCCAGCTCCCAGGAGTGCAGAGCTATCGCCCGAACCTATGGAGTCCGCAACGAGTCTCCTGTCCATCAATTTTCTTGTCAATATCTCGGAAAGAGCGTGTTCTACCGCTGCTGGCGGAAAACCGGGGAGGGGTCACTACCGGTTCGAACCCCCCCCTCCCCCCCCCTCCGGAAAACCGGGAGGGGTCACTACGGGTTTGAACCCCTCCCTCCCCCCCCCCAGTTCATCATGAAAAAAGGGGGGCCACTGCCGGTTCGAGCCCCCCCCCGCTCGAAAACCGGGGGGGGGGGTCACTACCAGTTCGACCCCCCCCCCCCTTCCCCCCTTCCCCCCCCCTTCCTCAAGAACCAAGGGGGGGCGCGGACAGTGGCGGGGACGGTGGTGGTGGGGGCAGTGGCGAGGGACAGTGGTGGGGACAGTGGGACAGTGGTGGGGACTGCAGTGGTGGGGACAGTGGTGAGGACAATGGTGGGAACAGTGGGGACAGTGGACAGTGGTGGGGACGGCGGTGGTGGGGACAGTGGTGCGGGGACGGGGAGGTGGAAACAGTGGGACAGTGGAGGGTACAGTGGTGGTGGGGGCAGTGGTGAAGGCGGTGGCGAGGATGGTGGTGGGACAATGGGATAGAGGTACAGTGGGGACAATGGTGGGGACAGGGGACAGTGGTGGGAACAGTGGGACAGCTTCAGTGGGACAGCGGAGGAGTCAGTGGGACACTGGGGACAGTGGGGATAGTCGGGCAGTGGTTGGGGCCGTGGAGAAAGTGGGGAGAGTGGAACCGTGGTGGGAACAGTGGTGGGGACAGTGGGGACAGGGCGACAGTGGCGCCCAGCAGTAGTCTTTCCCAAGGGATTGTCGGCAACCTCATGGAATAGAGCTCCCCCGCGCAGGCGAAGGCCATCATTCCCGCCAGTCGCGCCTCCGTGCCCCTTGCAGCTGCGATGTCTCCCGCGTTCTTCGCCGCCAAAAAGTTGCTTGAGACATCCCAGTATCATGGCGAATTTTTCTGCATGGAGAAGCAAGAGCGTCTGGACCAACTCCGCGATGTTTCACATGATTGAGAACAATAATATGACCACTGCCACCCCGACGGTGCCAGCATTCGGCGCGCCGAGATTCCAGGCTTCTACTGAATCCGCCCTCCGTGAGCTCGCCCCGCTTCCGCTGCGCAGCACTCCTAGCCCGTCGCCTCGCGAAATTTGGCACCGCTCCGACCCCCCGCCAACTCGACCTGATGTATATGCTTGATCGGATCGGGGAGCATACTGCTTCTTGCATGTCTTCCTGTTATCCCAGGACCTCGCGTAGTGCGCGGGTGCACGACAGGTCCATTCAGGGGTCCCGCAGAAGTGTGCCGCTTCTGCGGAGTGGAGTTGGGTGACAGCATGTTACATATCCTGGTATGTTCCTGCTCTTCGCCTCTCTTTGCTGACCTTGGGTTCACCTCTCATCGTGATTTGAAGCGCTGGCCACACGTCGCCCCGCAGAGAGCGGGCTTGACTGCGACGCCCGAGCACGGCTTGTGCGACTCCGCAGGCGTGCCCCCGCCATGCCGTTAGAGGCGATTGGGAGTTGACTGTCGTCCGCCGTCGTCGGTCGTCCCCTCGGGCTGTGTACTCCTCCGCCTCCTCCGCGTTCTCGTCCTCCTCCACTTGTTTCTTCCCTTCTCCGAAGGCCAAAATAGCAGGTCATCAAAGCCTGGCTTGACATCTTCTGGCAATTTTGGTGTGTACGAAGGAGTCCCTGAATACAACCAGACACAGTGTATTTTTGCATTCGAGAAGTACGCGTGGTGTTTTCGCACAGTAAGGAACAGAAGCGTCGTTCGTGACAGCGTCGGCCTGCCCCGTGTGGTTGTGGCAGGTTCCGACGGGGATAACTAAACACACGCCGAAACGCTGGAGACGGACTGGGTCAGGGGTGCCCGAAAGAGTGGGCATACTCAGTCCTAGACCAGAAAGGTGACCAAAGCAAGCTGCGCAGACAACTGCTTTTCGGCGATCCTGGCGCGGCATACCCGTTGCCAGGCCGGCTTGGGGCGGGTCTGCAAATAATGCCTTGTATGTCTACTAATATGGATATGTTTGGCACGTGACTGGTTATCAACCGAAAGTCTCACCAGGAGCTCGTCTTCGGTGGTGCGGCCTTTTTCCCAGCAGTCAGAGAGGTAGCAGTGGCGGTTTTACCAAAATGGGGGCTTCGCATGTGCTCTGATTGCCCACGAGCGCCTAACGCAGGGGTCGGGTGGCTCACACCATTGGGCCGTGGTTAGCGTCCGGTCGAGGACGAGGGGGCAATCGCCCGGCTTAGTTGCGGTTGCCGGTGGTGTCACGAAAGAGGGGGCAGTAGTTTCTTCCTTTCTTCGAAGGCCAAAACAGCAGGTTCTCAGAACCTGGCTTGACATCTTCTGGCAATTTTGGTGTGCACGAAGGAGTCCCAGAATACAGCCAGACACAGTGCATCTTTGCATTCAAGAAGTACGCGTGGTGTTTTCGCACAGTCGGAACAGAGGCGTCGTTCGTGAAAGCGTCGGCCTGCCTGGTTAGGTTGGTTGTGGCAGGTCCCGACGGGGATAGCCAACCACACGCCGAAACCCTGGCGACGGACTGGGCCAGGGGTGCCCGAAAGAGTGGGCATTGTCAGTCCTAGACCAGACAGGTGACCAAAGGAACTTGCGCATACAACTGCTTTTCGGCGGCCCTGGCGCGGCATACCCGTTGCCAGGCGAGCCTGAGGCGGGTGTACAAATAATGCCTTGTATATTGCACTAATATGAATACGCTTGGCAAATGACTCCTCATCCTCCTCCTGCTCCTTCTCTCCTTTTTCGTCGACCCCTCTCCCATTTCAAATTCCCCCCCCCTGTCGGGCCACTAAACGGGTCCGTAGGTTGGACCGGGCGTTTCGGTTGAGCCCAACAGAAGGGTTGAGGGCCAACCGTTTTTCGCAAGACGGTCTTTGCTTCGAGGTATCTCTTGATGTTTTCGCAAATCGTATGACCAGAACTATGAAATTGTGGGACGTGTTCACGGATGGAGGGCAGATCTTCTTCTAAACCTTGTTATCTTTGGATGTTCGTCGAAGTTTTTCATTTTGTTTCTTTGCGTTGCTTGTAGCGAGAAGACTGACATTGTATCGCCCGGGTGGCAGGATCACCGGGCGTTCGTCATTAGGGGGGCGCTTCGCGCAGTGGAAATGCAGATTGGGGAGGGTTTGCGGCCAGTGCCACCGACCCTATTGGGGGATGACGACGACGCTGACGCTCCGGAACCTTTTTCTCGGGGGCCCTATGGGAGCAAATTGACTAATGGGCTCTGTTGGGATGCCTCTTGGGGGACTTTTGTGGACGCTCCGTGGTCGCTTGGAGCCGCTTCGGGGCGGATCTGGGTCCTTCTGGAGACATGTGGGGACATACGCAACACCCCGCAACAACAGACAAACGTGAGGAGGGGGCCGGGAGTTTTGGCTCAAGTAACCGTTCTGGTCAAAGTTATGGCTCAAGTGGCCGTCTTGTCTCATACGTCTCGTTAGTGAACACTTTTTCTTGGCCAGTGCAAGGTTGACAGCAACTAGCGAAGGCAAAATGGAACCTATGAGATCTATGGATGGGTCAATTCGCAAGTCGGAGGGGAGTAGTGGCAGTTCCCCTGACGATAGAAACGTCGAAGAGCGCCGAATTGACACAAAAACAGAAAGTGCATAAGATGTTTGACATAATGACTGGTTTGCTGACTACCATGCAACATGCAAACCATTGCAATGCTAGCGTCGGCAGCATCCGAAGAAACATCGGGTGACGTCAACCACATCAAACAAGATATGGAATCTATACTGAAGAAATATGGGGAGCTCGAGCACAGCATCAAAGAGCTTCGCGACTCATTTACAAACACCAGCCCCCCGCGTTTAGAGTCGCGCCTCGCCCCACGTGGTCTCGCTCCATGGTAGCCTCGTTCTTCGCCTTCCTGCCTGATCTCGCCCTGCTTGGCCGACGGAAACGGGCGGCAGCCTGAGCTGCCCGATTGTCTGAGGCCCTCGTGTGCCGAGGCCTCGCCCGCCCGCGAGCCCGCGGGCGGCCAGCTCTGTCCTTGACTTTTCTGTGTCTGCCGGCCGCTGGCCCGCTCAACCGGCCAGCCACAGCGGGCATCCAGGATGCCCGCTGAGGCCAGCCGGTCGAGCAGGTCTTCTTCGGATCCTTGGCACCCTCGCTTCGCCTCCTCGGGCGCAGACTTGACTGACAGCAGGGGGTGCCGCATCCTTCCTGCAGGTTTGCACTCGAGTGGTGGGGCGAGGATCCCCCATGGTTCGGCCCACGCTTGGCTGACGCTGGGCTTCTCGCTCGGTGCGCGGCGCCCGCGTGCCCTGGATGGGCCCCTGGTCGGGGGGCCCATCCAGGGCACGAGGCAGGGCAATCTTGCTCTTTTTGCGCGCCCCCTCCAGTCGTGGGGATGATCGCAAGACCTTACGCAGACGAGACGGTCGGCTTCGCAGCTGGGGCTTTGGGACTGTCTAAATTTCTCCAAAGGTATCTGTGACTCCCCACGTTTGTGCTGGTCCACCAAAACGTGTCCCGCGGACCTCTCAACCCCTTTCTGGGGCCAGGTTTTCATCCAGGGCAGCGTTTGGCGGTGTTGTTGGCCCGAAGCGGACTTCTTGACGCGGAGATTGGCGACAAGTTTCCGCCTCGATCTATTCGGGATGTTGGAGGTCTGAAGTCTGGGTCCATTTCGGGTTGGGGGTTCAACATCGGCCCCCTGACCTGTCCAGGGGTCTTTTCTGGCCAGAATTCGGAGGCGGATCCAGCCGTAGCCAAGTGTGCGCCCCAGGACGCTCAAGAATGGGCCAGAAAAGTCCAATCTAAATTAGTAGTCTAGTCCTCATGATCCTTCGAAGGAGGCATCAGTGAGGCTAGAGACGCTGCATTCGAGTCCGGCTCGTCGAGGTCGCTGCGTGCGGGCGTGGCTTGTGTTGCTTATGACTGAGCGCGTCTGACGGTGGGTTTCAAAGGGAGCCTATTCAGAATCCAGATTGTAGTATCGAGGCCGAGGCTCTGGCCGATCTTTCAGAGGATTCTATGAGCACTAGGGTGCAGCTCCTGTGAGGTTGAGTTTAGAGCTGGCGCCATTCTAGTTGTGTTCAGAATCTGTCTTAGTGCCGCTCAATGCAGTCTGCTCCTGTTGAACCTGGCGCAAAGCACGTTCATGGTTGGCTGAATAGCTGGCCTAATCTGGCCCAGCCGCCCCACAACGTGGCCTAGTGCATATAGTGATGCCCCAGCGTCCCCGCGAAGGGCACGGTCACTCGCTCACTCGCCCCTCGGGCCTCCGGCCTCTGGATGCCCGCGCGCCTCAGCTCGCCCGCCCCCCTTTGCCGGCCGGCCCCGCCGGCAGGCGGTGGAGCCGGAGGCCGCCGCGCCCGCGTACAACCCCCTCATGGACCCCGTGAGGGTGGAGATCGAGGAGCCACGCTCCGCCGGGGGCTCGGGGGCGGCCAGGAGGGGGCCGATGGCAAGGGGGGGGGAGGACATCATGGCCAGGGCCGCGGTGTCTCCCTGGATTTCAGGGCTCTTTCCCATCCTTTCCGCGTCCCTTGGCCCCCCCTCGTCCGCGCACATGCCTTGGGCCATGACTTGCTGACCCCCCTCTTGGACGACCCACCCCCCTGGGGGGAGCAAGGGACGCCCCAGACCACGCCCGTAAACAGTGGTTCGTGGACCGTCCTTGCCCCGTTCGATTCCTCCATCCGACGCTTTCGCTACACACAATCCTCGGCTATTGGGGCGCTGGTTGGGCGGTTGGCACTTCGGGAAAGTCCGGGGACCCCCCCCGAGGGATCTCTCCAGGGGGACCTCTGGAGACCGAGGGGTCGCACTGAGCCTGCAATCGGTTGTCGTCGCCGCCCTTCCTCTCTCCTCCTCGTTCCCTTCCGCCCTCCGCCATGTCCTCCCCCTCTTCTCGGGTCGGGCGAAGGGGGAGGGGCCAGGGAAAGGCGGAGGTACGAAGTCTGCAACATGCAGCTGATTTCGGCCCCGCCGCCGGGCACAGTCTCCGGTACGTGGCCACGCCGGTCCTCCTCCCCAGCCTCCTCATCCCCCGCCTCCTCCTCGCCCTCACGCCCGCGCGAGGGGGAAGCTTCTATTCAGTGCGCCCCTGGGGTCCCCTCGGTCGATGAGTCATCAGACAGAGGGGTGGGGACGAGGAGCGTGGGCGGAGGAACTGATTGAGCGAACGGCACGACACACACGTCTTCGTTTCGGAAGTCTGAGCGGGTTTCTTGGATCCTTGATTTTGTTTCGGCTGTCCTTCCGTCGGCCTTGATGGTCTTCGGAGGTTCTTCCTCGTCTTCGGTATGTGTGTGCCTGTCTCGGACCCCTGGGCAGTCCGAAATCGGCCAAGTCGAGTCAAGACAAGCGGCCCGCCTGAGCACGCATGCTTGTGCCCAACGAATTTGGTGGGGTGAAACCGGGTGTGGAAACCGTAGCGTGCAAGAAAATCAAGCTAGATCGATTCGGTCAGGGTCGCGAGTTTGAGAGTATTGAAGGGTCGGATGGGGGACGAGGGGGATCGAGTTTTTGGGGGCGTCTTTGGTCTTTGTTGGGCCTCCTGAGGACATCTGAGGGCCCCCAGGGATTTCTGGAGGCTTCGTTTCTACATGCCTCGTGTGCCCCAGCGGGCAGCTCATCTAGCGACGGGTGCGTCTCGCTCATGCTCATTCGTTGAGTGGTCTGGCCCTGCCTGGCGTGATTTGTGGTGTCTCCAGCATGGGCAGGCGTACTTGGTGTAATGCTTGCAGATGTGGTGTTGACGGTGTTGATGGTTGCGGACGCTCGATTGTTGGACTTGCGCGGCCTGATCTCATTTGGTTGCGGACATCCGGGCGTGTGGAATCGGCAATCCAAAGGAGCGCAGTTGTTCAACGGGCTCTGTCTCCCTCCGCTCCACCCGCTTTCGATGTCTTCGTCCTCCCTTGTATTTGAATGGCCTCCGGCCAGTGCCGCCGATCCGAGGCGCTCCAGATGCTGGTGGTTGACACGACGGCGACGACGACGACGACGATGACGACCTCGACGCCGACAACGGACAACTTACGACTACCGGGAGGAGGGAGGCGGGAGGCGGGAGGAGGGGGAGGGAGCAGGGAGGAGAGAGGAGGGAGGAGGGAGGAGGGAGGATGGATGGATGGGGAAGAGGCGGAGGATGAGGAGGAGGACGACGAGGAGGAGGAGATGGCAGAGGAGCAGGAAGACCAGGATGAGGAGGGAGGAGGGAGGCGGAAGATGATGACGAGGATGAGGGTGAGGATGAGGACGAGGATGAGGACTAGATGATGGTGATGCTAATGATGATGCTGGTGATGATGTTGATGCTGATGCTGATGCTGATGCTGATGCTGATGCTGATGCTGATTATGATGCTGATGATGACGCTGATGCTGATGCTGATGCTGATGCTGATGCTGATGAGTATGATGGTGGTGGTGGTGTTGATGATGATGTTGCTGATGATGATGATGATGACGATGATGATGATGATGCTGCTGATGATGATGGTGGTGGTGGTGGTGCGGAGGAGGAGGAGCAAGGAATAATATGATGACAGGGATGATCATGATGATGGTGTTGATGATGATGGTGATGATGATACTGAGGATGATGATCATACTGAGGCTGCTGATGCTGATGATGACGATGCTGATGCTGATGCTGATGATGATGATGATGATGATGATGATGAGGATGAGGATGAGGCTGATGCTGATGCTGATGATGATGATGATGCTGATGATGATGATGCTGATGATGATGATGATGCTGGTGATGCTGATGACGGTGATGATGATGATGACGATGATGACGATGATGATGATGATGATGATGATGATGATGATGATGATGATGATGATGATGATGATGATGATGATGATGATGATGACGACGGGGAGGAGGAGGAGGAGGAGGAGGAGGATGAGGAGGAGGAGGAGGAGGAGGAGGAGGAGGAGGAGGACGAGGCGGAGGAGGACGAGGACGAGGACCGAGCCCGCGGCTGGGGTCGGGGACCGGGGGCGAGGCCGGGACTGGGAGCGGGGCCGGGGCTGGAGCTCGGGCGGGGCGCGGGTCCGCGGTTGGGGCCGGGGCCGCGGTCTGGGGTCGGGGCTGGAACCGGGACCGGAGCTGGTACCGGAACTCGGGAGCATTGAGACGGGGGTCAATGCAAACGGGGGTCAGCCAGGGCGCCAGATCCTGCAGGATCCTGCGAATACCCCCTCTGGCCGACCCGGGTTTGGGAGCCGCTCGTGGCCGCGAGGCGGCCGCGCATATTGGCTGACCCGGGTTTGCGAAGACCTGCGTTGCAGTTTTTTTTTTCCTGCATTGCAGTTTTTGGTTTCCTGCTGACCCGGGTCTGGATTGACCCGGGTCAGAAGATCCCCGAGGAACCGGGGCCAACGCTGGGGCCATGCAGGGCCAGGAGCAGGGCGGGGCCGGAGCCGAGGCCAGGGCCGGGACTGGGGCCGGGGCCCGGGCCGGGGCGATCCCTCCCCCATGTTTGCGCTCAGCGAATTTTAAGTCAAGTCGGGAAGGAGTCGGAGACAGCGTCCCCCTGCAGAGCGAGGCTCGAGCGACTTCAGGCCCACGCTTTCAGAAACTCACACGCTGGATCGGCGGACCTTGGGTTTCTTACTGCGTTTCCTTTCCTCCTTTTTGTTGTTCTGCGTGTCTTCAGTGTGAGCTTCCCACTATGCCACCCGTGCGTCCACATGGCGCAGTCCGCGGGCAGGCTGGCCTACGAACTTTCCGTGGTGGCGGGCACGGAAGGGCGAATCCGAGCAAGAGGAGGAGGAGCAGCAGCAGGAGCTCACCACCCACCAAACCACCCCAACCCAACCCGAAGGCCCGAATTTGCCCTCCATTTCCAGTTGGGGGGGGGTCGGGGAACGTCGAGAAAACACACATGAAGCCCGTACCCCCCCCAACCCGAAATTCGGGTCTTCGGGTTGGGTTGGGGTGGTTTGGTAGGTAGGCAGGAGCACTCTTTCTGGTGACCTCTGGGGAGCGTTTGAGTTGCCAGGTGGGAACCTTTGTGGGAGTTTTGTGGATGCCTCCGAGACCCTCTTGAGAGCGTCTCGGGGGCATTTTGGGCAGTCTAATGTCAGGAGGGGAAAAAACACACAGACACAATTAATCGTCGATTCCCAGGAAAATATGGGAAAATATGGGAAGTGGGGGGGAAGACAGAAACCCAGAAAATATTGGAAAATATGGGGAATATTTTTATTTGTGTGTATTTATTTGTGTGTCCTGGGGCCCCTTCAGAGGAGGAGGAGCAGCAGCAGGAGCACTCTTTTGGGTGACCTCTGGGGAGCGTTTGAGCTGCCAGGTGGGAACCTTTGTGGGAGTTTTGGGATGCCTCCGAGACCCTCTTGAGAGCGTCTCGGGGGCATTCTGGGCAGTCTAATGTCAGGAGGGGAAAAAACACACAGACACAATTAATCGTCGATTCCCAGGAAAATATGGGAAAATATGGGAAGTGGGGGGGAAGACAGAAACCCAGAAAATATGGGAAAATATGGGGAATATTTTTATTTGTGTGTATTTATTTGTGTGTTTGTGGGCCTCTTCATAATGAGCCTGCTGGAACCCACCTCATGCCTTCTGTATCGGCTGGACCCAGAAGTGCTCGTACTATGTCTGCGTCGCCTCCACAGGAGCGACCCGCACACTGAAGATCACCTGGCAGCAGAAGCGCCGTGGCGGGCGTGGTCTGGCCATGCCGCTTGGACAGCAGCTCAGTACAGCGTGTGTTTGTACAGAGCGTGGTGGTCGGACGTTCGCCCCACAGGTTGGGCGCACAGTGTTATCCATGTCCTTCTGCGCCCCATCTTGGGCCGCCTCGGGGGTCTCTGGGAAGGGGGGTCGGGGGTGGACAGAACCCCCAACAGTGACACATCGATTAGTGAATTGTCCGTTTTCGGTTCTCGACATGGCGCCGTGGCCGTTATTTTCCAGGCTTGCGCCCGCCAGGTTTGGACCTCAGGTTGTTTTCACTAAACCACGTTTTACTAAAGGGGGGTCTGTCCATCCCCGAGGGGGGCAGGCGGTGCCGGAACGCCTCGGCCCTTCTGGGGTGAGTTCCTCGGGGGCCGAGGGGGGCGCCCAGAGCGCCGTGTTTGATCATGCCCACTGCGCCCCCTCGGAAAGCAAGAACATCGAAGGATCCTAGAAGGCTCGAAAGAGCGTCGGTCCTCCCCCGCCCCGTCCTTCGATATCGATTGCGTCCAGCTCGATTCGATTCGATTCCGCATTTCCGAGGTTTCGATGCGGCCCGATGTTTGCAAGGCGCAATTTTACATCTTGGCGCGGCCGATCCGATTTGACTCCGACCTTGTTCCCTAGCGGCCCGATTCGATGCACATCGACATCCGATCCTATCTCCTGATCCGATGCTGGAAAGTCCCCCCCGTCTGAGGTTACCAGGCTACCTGAAAGCGTCGGACGCTGCACGATTGTTATTTGCAGAGCGGGGGTGCGCCCCCTGGTGCACGAGCCTCGTCCTCATTGTCCTTCTCGTCCAGAAGATCGAAGATCGAGGAGGGAGGCACCTCTTTTGTGTGCCCTCCCGCTCATATCATTCGTTGACGGCTGGCGGAAGCCAGGAGTTCCAGGCCAGCTATAGCAGCAAAAACAGGGATCGAGCAGGGTGCAAGGTATCGAGGATCGAGGAGGTTCTGGGCGCCAGTTGGCGTCTTTGGAGGGGGGAGTAAGCTTTGGCGGCCGGGCGCACGCCCGCACCCTCAGGAGCGGATAGTGGCAGAGCTCAGCTTGGAGGGTGGCATGGAGGGCGAGGCGCGGACGGGGTCTCTCTTCGGGGGGGAGGGAGGGGAGGGGCAACGTTTCTGTTGGGCGGATGATCCCAGGGGAACGCGTCGGTTTCGAATTGCCTGATAGCCCATGTGTCCCAGGAACATTCGGTTTCGCGATCGAGGGTCTACCCCACCCCCTGAGCCAGTCCCCCCCCCCTCTCGTTCCCCCTCAGGGAGGACGATGAGAAGGATTGTTGTTCAACAGGCACAGTGAATGAGCAAAGGAACGCGAACTGCACGGGCACGCCGAGGGCGATGAAGGTGAAGTACTTGCATCAACACAGCGATCAATATTAGCCAGCGTGGACCCCAAACAGTGAGTCATTGAACTGTGCAGGTTTCAGATCTGTGGAGTACGCTTTTTGCTGTTAGCTATGCTGTGCGAGCTATTCACAGAGTACGCCATTTGGCATTGGCTACACTGTGCAAGGTGTGCGGTGTGAGCCGTGTGGTGTCAGCTACGCTGTGCAAGCAATGCGCCGTGAGCTCTTCTGCGTGAGCTCAGCTGCGTGGGCTGTGTGGCGTGAGCTGTGTCGTGCATGTTGCTCGAGAGCTCTGCTGCGCAAGCGGCGTGACCCACACGGCACGGCGCGCCCACGAGGCGCCCACGCGCTGGCACCGGGCGAAACCCCGGCGGACCCACCCGGGGCAGGGGGGCGCCAGCGAGGCGCCCGCGGGCGGGCACGGAGACCGCCAGCACCGTGCAGGCGCCCAGGGTGCGGGGCGCCCAGGAGGCGCACTCGGCCGGGCACGGGGCGCCATCGAGTCGGGCCGGGCGAAAGGGGGGGATTGGGAAAGGAGGGGTTACGAAATCTGCTGCATGCAGCTGGTTTCGGCCTCACCGAGGGGCCCATTCCTCGATGCATGGCCGCCTCCGGCGCCGGGAGGCGCCGGGAAAATCAGCTGCGTGAGCTGATTCTCAAACCCCCCCCTCCTCCTCCTCCTCCTCCTCCTCCTCCTCCTCCTCCTCCTCCTCCTCCTCCTCCTCCTCCTCCTCCTCCTCCTCCTCCTCCTCCTCCTCCTCCTCCTCCTCCTCCTCCCCTTTCGCCCGGCCCGACTCGATGGCGGGCGTTCGGCGGGCCCGCCCATGGCACGGGGCGCCCATGAGGTGGCCCATGTGTCATCACCCACCAAACCAGGAGGAGGAGGAGCAGGAGGAGGGGGAGGAGGAGGAGGAGGAGGAGGAGGAGGAGGAGGAGGAGGAGGAGGAGGAGATGTGCTGCCACCACTCGGGGCTGCCCCCCTCACCACCCAAACCACCCCAACCCAATTCATCGGCGACTCCCCAGAAAATATAGGAAAATATGGGAAGCGGAGGGAAGACAAAACCCAGAACATATGGGAAAGCATGGGGAACCTTTTCATTTGTGTATTTCTCTGTGTGTCCCAGGGCCCCCTTTATAAAAACTGCCCTGTAGGCTCTCAGGCCAGGATCCCCTCCGAAGCGCCCCAGCCGCCGTTCTCCACCCACCAAACCACCCCAACCCAACCCGAAGCCTCAGATTTGCCCTCGATTTCTAGTGGGGGGGGGTCGGGAAACATCGAGAAAACACATGTGGAACCCTTACCCCCCCCCCCACCCGAAATTCGGGTCTTCGGGTTGGGTTGGGGTGGTTTGGTAGGTGGTCACATGAGGTGGCCCATGTGTGGGCACCAGAGTGTCTTCTGTCAGTGGAACTCGTAACGTCTGTGACGGGGGGGGGGTCCCCCGTAACGGTAGCGAGCGTATGCGCGGGTTGCCCGCTTCCCCTCAGGTATGGTACTCTGTGTCCCTCAATAGTTTTGGGGGTACCTGTAGTCCGGGGGGGGGTACCTAAAGTCCGGGGGGGGTACTTGTAGTCCAGGGAGGGGTACCTGTAGTCTGGGGGGGGTACTTGTAGTCGGGGGGGGGGGGTACCTGTAGTCCGGGGGGGGAGTACCTGTAGTCCGGGGGGGGGCGCGCATGGGGGTACTTGTAGTCCGGGGGGGGGAGGGGCATATGGTCATGCCTCTAAGCACGCGTGGTTCCACGCACGCGGGTGTTTAGTACTTACGCGCGCGGGACCTCACGCGCATCGTTGCACGCGACACGCCCGCGCGCACGCGCGCATGCACGCACAGACTCACACGCACGCGCGCACGCGCGCACGCAACCGCACGGAACCGCACACACGCACACGCAAGCACACACGCACGCACACGCGCGCACGCACAGACACTCTGTATCATGACAGTGCTGAGCCCCGACCGCTGGCCCAACGATGACGAATTTCTTAGCACGCCTAAGTGAACATGTGCGGACGCATCTTGGCGGGCCGCTTTGGCTTCCAGAGACTACGTAGCGAACGCGGGGGGGCTTGTAGTTCCGGGGGCCAGGGGGGTACCTGTAGTCCGGGGGGGGTACCTGTAGTCCGGGGGAGGGGTACCTGTAGTCCGGGGGGGGGTACCTGTAGTCCGGGGGGGGGGTACCTGTAGTCCGGGGGGGGGGTACCTGTAGTCCGGGGGAGGGGTACTTGTAGTCCGGGGGGTACTTGTAGTCCGGGGCCCCAAAACTATTGAGGGACACAGAGTACTATGTTCGCAGGCGCGCCGTGGTGCTGACAGGCATGACTTGGTGCTCGCCAGCATGCTGTGGTTGTCGCAAGCATCCAGCTTGCCCGGAATGCAGAACGCCGGGAATGCGGTGTTGCCGTTGCTGCTCCTGCTGCTGCTGTTGCTGCTGTTGTTGCTGGTGGTCCGGTGCTCCTTTTGCTTTTTCTCCGGTGTTCCACCTCCTCCGGTGCTCTTCTTGCTGGTCCTGCTGCTTCTCCTCTTGCTATGGTTCTTAGCTTATGCTCATCCGGCTGATCGTGCTGTTGCTCCTCCTGCCTCTGCTGCTGCTCCTCTGGCTGCTCCTCCTGGTGCCCCTCTTGCTGCGCCCGTTGCTGGTCCTCTTGCTGCTCCTCATGCTGCTGTTATTGCTGTGCTCACGGGCGTGCTGTGGTGTTGGCAGGCATGATGTCGTGTTCACAAGCATATTGTGGCGCAGCCACATTGCGCAAATCTATAGCGCGCCTTGCGGGCGCAACCCAAGGGCGTAACCTCTTGGCGCTGGTCCTTGCGCCTTCAAAGTGCAGCAATTCGCTGATTGGGACCTTCAGAGGACAAGCGTTTGTTATTACTGGTGGCATGCATTACCGCGGCCACTGCCGTCCTGTGACGAGGCGCAGACATATCTGCTGCCCCTGGCCAGGCCCGTGCTATATGCCCCTTTGGTTCAAGCAGGAGGCGCGCGCATTGGTCCTGGGCACAACGTGGGCTGATCCAAGGGCTCCAGGTCCGCATAGACGTTGTCGCCCCGCGGCGCTGCCATTGCCATGCCCCCCGCCGCCGCAGCTGAAATGGCGCCCGCATGCATTCCATAGGCCGACGGCTACCCCGCAGGCCTCAAAACAGGCACGGGCCGGCCCCTCAACACGCGGCGTGATGGTCACAACCGCGCTGCGCTGCTCGCAGACGCACAGTGTGCGCACTACGGTGTGTTCTAGCGTATCGTGGTATTCACAGGCGCACTGTGGTGCTGGCAGTTTTTCACCCACCACTTTTTGAACAACAGCCAACCAAGTTTTACTTGAACTATTGTTAGTATTCGTGTTACTGGCATTATTACTACTACTTCTTCTCCTTCTTCTACAACTACATGTACTATTACTAGTCCTACTAGTCCTACTAGTACTGCCAGTACTACTACGACTACTACTACTACTACTACTACTACTACTACTACTACTACTACTACTACTACTACTATACTACTACTACTACTAGTACCACTACTAGTACTACTACTACGACTACTACGACTACGACTACTACTACTACTACTACTACTACTACTACTACTACTACTACTACTACTACTACTACTACTACTACTACTACTACTACTACTACTACTACTACTACTACTACTACTACTACTACTACTACTACTACTACTACTACTACTACTACTACTACTACTACTACTACTACTACTACTACTACTACTACTACTA
>CAUYUJ010000670.1:45000-65000 GCA_963575745.1 Prorocentrum cordatum
CACGCGTCTTTTGACCTCGACCTCGCGGCGTCCGATCCACGCCGGCCTCGCGGCCTCGGAGTTATGGGGTCGGGAGGGCTCCTTAGGCCCGCGTCGAGCTGCGGCGCGAGGAAAACGAACACGAATTTGGTGGAGGGCACCCCTGGAAACAGCGTCCTCCGAGACGGCTGTTTTTTATTGGTTCTCGCCTTTGGAAGACGTTTCCTGGGCCCCAAGGCCGTCAAACAACAATTCAGGATGAACAGCCGGCTCCGGGGAAGGGGTCGAGTTTCTTGCAAAGGCGCACGTCCCGAACAAGACGTTGCGTGCGAGGAGAGGGTCTGTCCGGCCATGACGCCTCGCTGCGCGACTGCACCAGGCGCGCGCCCGCGTCCCTGGGGCGGCCCGCAGAAACGCGGAGGTCAGTGGCACTCGGCCCTTTGCTGGCGCCGCGGAGGGAGGTCCGCGAAAGGCGCATGAGTCGGCGCGCCGGAGGTAGTTGGGGGCGAGGGTACGTCGAGTTCACAGAAGATTTTGGCTCATGAATGAACGATGTCGGTTCGAGGCTCGAGGTTTCCGGACGTTTTCGTTTGTTCTCGGTGGTTTTGCAGGCTCGGCATGTTTTCCAGCAGCTGCGCCTCGCCGAGAGCGTTCCGATGGTACCAGCATCGTCCCGAACGGCCGCCGGAGAGCCAAGTTCTGACCCGACTCAGGAAAGGAAAGCTTCGACCTCCGATCGACCATGCCTCGCCCCTGGGGGCTCGGGGGCCCCAACCTGCCCATGGACGTTGGGTGTCTCTTTCCGGGACCCATCGCCAATGTGTTGGCGATGTATCGCCGATTTCAGGTCAGATCTTGCCCCTTTTGAAGCCGACTTGTTGTCGGTGTCGCCGCGGACGTTGTCCACTTGAGGCAACAAATCGCCTGCCCAACAGCGGCCACTGTCGTTTTTGGACAACGTCAGCTGCCAGGCATAATGTTCTTCTGTATGTGCCCATTTCGGGCTTGCCAAGAGGCGGGGTCGATGTGCCGAACACGATCAGGACGTCGCGGTGTGGGGCGCGGCAGCATGTGTTAAGGAACAGAGATATTTGCCGTGGCGCTATCACTAGTGTCAGGGCCGAACGAATCCGGCCCCAACAACACAAACCGCAATTCCGGTCTGAACGTACAAACCCAGTTCCAGTCTCATCTAGGCTCGTAAGTAAAGCCGGTCCGGCTTGCCCGCGAGTTCAGTTTTGATATTAAGTGCATTCGAGCATCGCCAATTTGATTCCACATGCCCCTGAACATGCGCCGCAACGCCAGCCTCAGCGAATTTCCAACGAAACACGATTGAGTAACTAGTGATCATGGTTCGCCGGCGTTTCGAACTGGCTCTATAGATTTCGAGGGGGTGTTCTTGTTCGATGCCCCAATGGACCGCTCCCAGGGTGTGTTCCGGCCAGGGTTCCGAGGCAGTTCCAGCCGTGGCGACCAGCGCCTTCCAGGAGGCTTAAACAAGCGGGCGCGAGGGGAGGGGATCGATGTTGGTAACCTCAGGAGGTACTTAGTTTCCCAGTTTCCCCCCCCCACTCCCTGTTTCTCTCGGCAGGGGATTGTAAACTCGCCCCCCCTCCTCCTGCTCGTCCTCCTCATGGGGCCCTCATGGGCTCAAGGCGCTCCGAGCCTCAGACGGCTCATGTGAGCTAGGGCCTGGGCCTCTCAGGTTCCAGGGCTTCCTGTGGGTTCCATGCGGGCAAGAGCACTCATGGGCTTAAGGAGCTCCGAGCCTGAGACGGCTCATGTCAGCGAGGCTCATGTCAGCGAGGACTTGGGGCCTCTCCAAGAGTTCGTTGCGCAGCCGTAGTCGTAGTCGTCGGAGTAATAGCAATAGCAAGAGTAATAGTATTCGCAAACGTGGTACTATGTTGTCAATCGTAAGAATCATAGTAATCTCGGTAGTAATAACAATTGCAATGGTACGAGTAGTAGAAATAATATTAGTGATAGCGGCAGTGACAGTGAAAATGTGAGTAATAGTAAGAGTACTCGTACTCGTAAGACTAAACTTCAGAGTAATAGTAATAGTAGAGAATTTGCAATCGTAGTAGTACGGTGGGACCTCCTTTCCGTCAATGCGGTCGCCGAATATACCATTAGTTTCCACCGATTGGGGGTGGGTTTAACATCTCGTTCGTGGTTATACAGATATCTCTCTTCCGAACGTGGCTCCCAGGCGCGCAACAAATATTGGCGATTGTTTGTGTTCGAGGACATCTAAAAAGAACTTCTCGCCGCCACGGCTGTGTCCCCTAGAATTCCTGGCCAATGCGCGCCCCAGGATAGGGCCAGAGTCTGATCTGTGAGTGACGACAAGGAGGGAGAGGATGATGATGATGATGAGGAGGAGGAGGAGCAGGAGGATTTACAAGCAGACCCGGCCACCCTACAAGCATACGAAGCATTTCTGATACACCCGATGGCCCCAGTCCTGCGTCGACAACGAAATGCGCAGAGCAGTGACGGCGATCTGGATGAAATGTCATGGGCGGTCGCGGCGATCAGAAGCAGTCACGACTCCGCGTCAAGGGAGTCTCGGGAAGAGAGGGAGTGGGAGGAGGGCCGAGCACCCGCGAGTGTGGCACCACGCATGCGGGTGCTGCCGCGGACACAGGCGAGCCACAAGGTTGGGGAGGATGGATACGCCCCGCCCCACGATCGGGGTGGACGAATCGGAGGAGGGAGAACAAACGCGACCACCACCAAGGGTGTCCACGGTTTGGTCGGTTTGGCTGCGCCGAGGTCGGTTGCGTTCGGCCGCTTCGGCTCTGTCGTTCGCGTGTTGTTGTTGTTGTTGTTGTTGTTGTTGTTGTTGTTGTTGTTGTTGTTGTTGTTGTTGTTGTTGTTGTTGTTGCGTCGTTGCGTCGTTCTAAGTTGCGTTCGCTCGAGTCGGTTTCGGTGGGGTTCGGTTTCGGTGTCTCTCGTTTTGGTGTCGCCGTGGGCGGCCTTGACCACCAGCGGGCCATCTCCAGAGACAGGTTCCACGATGCCTCCCCGAGCTGAACATTGGAAACATGAGACGCCCCGAGACTGGGGGACCATACCACCGCGAGGCCCCCCCCCCAGGTCTGACCCCTGGTGGAGGTGGTGCCGTATTGCCCGGCCCCTTGATGAACTGGGGGGGGATGGGCAAGGGGTGGCGACGAAAGATGCTGCGTGAAGCTGGCTTCGGCTCCGCCTCCGATCGGAGGGCACCAACTATACACCAACACCGATCCTGGCCCAGGATCACCCTGGGCCCAGGATCGGTGTATATGCCTTCTTGCGCAGGGCAGGAGGGCGTATACACCGATCCTGGGCCCAGGGTGATCCTGGCCGGGATCGGTGTTGGTGTATAGTTGGTGCCTTCCGCCTCCGAGCAGGTGCCCCGATGAATGGTCGCCTCGGGCGTCGGGAGAACCAGCCGCCGGGCAGTTGATCCGCCTGCGCTGCCGCGCGAAGCCGCCACCGCGCTCGGGGGCGGGCGCCCAGGGGTGTGGGAGGCAGGGCGGCGGCGCTGGTGGGGGGGGACGCTCGGGGCCAGGTGCCATGGAGGGGTGTTTAATAATCTCGGGTCGGGCGAAAGGGGGGGATTGGGAAAGGGGGGGGTACGAAATTTGCTGCATGCAGCTGGTTTCGGCCTCACCGAGGGGCCCATTCCTCGATACATAGCGCCTCCCGGCGCCGGGAGGCGCCGGGAAAATCAGCTACGTGAGCTGATTCTCAAACCCCCCCTTTGCTATCCCCCCCTTTCGCCCGACCCGAGTTTAATAATCGCTTCCTTCATGCCGGCGGCCCACATTGCCTCGCCGCTGTCGTCTGTCGGGGTGCTGTTGTCCATGCGGTGCGGTTGGGCGGCTGCCATTTTTCGGAGGCGCTGGGTGGTGGGGCAGAGGCCTCATGGGTGTTGGTTGGGCTCTCGTGGCTGGCCTCTCGGGGACCTCTGAGAGGCAGTTTTGAGGCCTCTTGGGGGCCGTGTTGGGTCCTCTTGGGGCTTCTTTGGGGCCTCTTGGGGCTTCTTGGGGTGCCTCTTGGGGGACCCTTGGGGCCTCTTGGGTGCCTCTTGGGGCCTTCTGGGGGCCTCTTGGGGCTGACGGTTGGACTTTTCGGTTCATGGTCTCCTTCTCGGGCCCCTCTTAGGGCCGTTTTGGAGCCCTCTTGGGCCGTCTTGGGCGCCTCTTGGGCCGTCTTGGGGCCATCTTGAGACGTCGTGGGGGGGGGCGCTCGGGGCCAGGTGCCATGGCGGGTTGCTGCCCGCCAGGCACCTGGCCCCGGCGTCTGAGGGAAGTGTCAAACAAGGGAACGCATGGTGGACCTGCTTCGATGGCTTCGCAATAAGTGAATCGGGGGTGGGCAGAACCCCCAACAGTGACACGTCGATTAGTGAATTGTCCGTTTTCGGTTCTCGAGAGGGCGCTGTGGCCGCTATTTTCCAGGCATGCGCCCGCCAGGTTTGGGCCCCAGGTCGTTTTCACTAAACCACGTTTCACTAAAGGGGGGTCTGTCCATCCCCGAGTGAACTTTACAGGAAGAGCAAGGGCCCGCCACACACCAGCCGCCCACCGCCTCTGCTGCCCCCCCCCTTGCCCACCCTCACTTGAGAGTTGGCGCCCACAGCCGCCCGGGGAGGCTCGGGCCGGGCGAAAGGGGGGGATTGGGAAAGGGGGGGGTACGAAATCTGCCGCATGCAGCTGGTTTCGGCCCCACCGAGGGGCCCATTCCTCGATGCATGGGCGCCTCCGGCGCCGGGAGGCGCCGGGAAAATCAGCTACGTGAGCTGATTCTCAACCCCCCCCTATGCTATCCCCCCCTTTCGCCCGACCCGAGAGGCCGACCTGGTGAGCTTCAAGCTGAATCAGCAGAGCCAGGCGTTCAAGTACAAGGCGCACGGCGGCGGCCAGGGCGTCCGGCGGCGGAGGGGGAGGGCGAGCAGCGGAGGGAGGTGGTCAGGGGTGGGGCGATGGTCGAGCATGGAGAATCAACGTGGACGGCCTTTGGGACGGGAGGCAGGGGAGGAGGGGTAGGTCAGAGCCCCGAATCATCAGGGGTAACTCGGGTCAGGGCTAACTCGGGTTCGTTTTTCGGGAATCCGAACCCGACTTACCCCGGACCCGAGTTACCCCGGATAATTCGGGCGTCCAGAGCCCCGAATCATCAGGGGTAACTCGGGTCAGGGGTAACTCGGGTTCCTTTTTCGGGAAGCCAAACCCGAGTTACCCCGGACCCGAGTTACCCCGGATAACTCGGGCGCCCAAGTAGGGGGGGGAGGTGGGGAGGCGGAGAGGAGTTCGAGGATCGAGCAAGGAGGGCCTGTGCACGCGTTCTGGGGGAGTCGAGCAGGGGAGTGGCGGCGGGGTGGGGGGGTAGATTTTGAGCCCTCGTGTTCACCCTCGTCGTCGGAAGTCGCGCCGAAACGCACCAGCCCTGCGCAGGAGGCAGAAGGCGAGATGTCGGACGAAGAGGCGGATGATGTAGTGGATGGCCAGGAGGGGTCTGTCCAGAAGGCGGATGAGGAGGTTGAGGAGGACGATCGGAAAGAGGGGAGATGAGTGGGACGAGAATCACCAGGATGACACGAGGAGATCTGAAGGGTGGACAGATTGAGGGGAAGGAGGAGGAGGATGAATATGTAGAGCCAGAAGCAGGACGATGATAGGATGGGTGTAGAGAAGAGGATGGGTGAGGGATGGAAGGGGTAGATAGGTGCAGGGGAGGGAGAGGGGCGAGCAATGAGGGGGGTGGGCGGCGGATATGAGGGGGAACACGCAGGGAAGAGGACGGATAAGGGGGGAGAGGGCGGGGAAGCAGTTGGGGAGCAGGTGGAAGATCTGGCAGAGAGCGGATGGATTGACGCAGATGCAGGTGCACCCAAACTTGAACAAGGCCTCCTACTCCAACAACGCGCTGGAGGTGAGAGACAATACCAAGGCCCGCCCCTCCCGTCGCAGGGCCACGCCGTCTTCGAGCGGCGGACGGCCGCCGGATTGTGTGTTGAGGATGAGAGTGCAACGTGGTAGGGTTGAGGAGGACGAGGAGGAGAGAGGAGGAGGAGGAGGGAGGAGGAGGAGGAGGGTGGAGGAGGAGAAGTTGGGAACGGGAGGGGGGAGGGGGGGAGGACGAGGGCGAGGACGAGGAAGAGCAGGACGACCAGCAGGAGAGGAGGAGGAAGAGGAGGAGGAGGAGGAGGAGGACCAGTGCAAGCCCAAGACGCATCAACGTTGTTACAATGGCCCCTCCGTCCATGGTCCTGACCATAGGTCCCTACAATAATTTATTTACGTTGCGAGAAGTGCGCAATTTGAAGACAGTCCTTTGATAATCCGCAATCGTGTCAAAACGCAATTCCTGGCACTCCAATGCCGACACTCGGTGTGCCTGTTGCGTCTTGGCAATCCTAAAATGTATTGAAAGCGAGTCAGCGTGACCGTTGTGTCCTGATAATCCCAGTGATCGGGCCATAACACCATTCTTGCCACATTGTCCATACGGATCCGTGAAACGGTATGTGCGCGGCCATGAAACGAGAGCCACATGTTGACAAGACACCATCCTCTATAATTCAATCGGCTGCAAACGTTTAAAACGAATGTGCGCGGTGGTTGGACGAGAGGGGCATTTGGAAATCCATACGCCATCCGTCCTTGAAGTTGCTGCACTGGTTTGAAACAAAGAAAGAATGCATGCGCGCGGCGCTAAGCCGCTCCGGCGAGAGCTACATTTTGAAAACCACTCGCCCTCCATCTTTCAACCGGTTGCACTTTTTCAACACGAGTGTTGAGGCGAGTACCACATGTTGAACATGGTCCGCCATCCATCTTTGAAACCGTTGCAGATTTCAGTATCTAGCATCATACATGGTGAGGAAGTCTCAGGCGAAACGCTTTGCCCGCCTGACTGACACGCCTTGGGTTACAATATGGAAGAGTTACTGTATGAGGACACGGGGTGGAGGACGAGGAGGTATCAGGAGGAGGGAGGGGAAAAAAGGGGGGACGAGGAATGGAAAGGAGGAGGCGGAGAACGAGGAGGAGGAGGAAGAGGAGGGAGGAGGAGGAGTTCTATTGGGACTTGGGGGAGAGCCAGAGAGGTCCCGAGCGGCCTGGCTCCGAGCGCCAGGCCTTCCGCGCCAACCAGCCGGCGCCGCTCCTCAAGTGGCAAATGAAGAGTTCCGACGAGGCGGCCGCGCGGACCCCTGCCTTCTCTGGGCCTCAGGGCCTAGCTCTTGTCAGTTTTCGGACTCCTGGGCACTCCCTGGGCTCCGGGATGGGAACAGGGCCGCTCCGGATTGAGAGCTGGTCCCAGGGGAAGGCCCAGCGGTCCAGGACCCGTGTCCCTCAAGGCCCGTCCGGCGCCGCCTTTGGCGCGCTCGGCGGCGCTTGAGAGAGGTTGGTAGGGCTCCACTTACCGACGCTGCTGGGCGAAAGTCCAACCAACGGTTTCCCGTGCTATTCGGGGGGACGCACGCGCTCACCTCCAACTGGCGTTGGATGTTTTGTGCCAGAGCCACGACACATCACTTTGATATGATAGCACGATGTGACTATAACATCATGTTGGCAGCAGCAATGCACACACTCATTAGGACGTTGCCCTCATCAAGGTCCCACCCTAACAAACCACACTCATCCATAACACAAGCATCCATAACACAACACACTGCGAGGAAGTATCGGGCGGGAGCCGTTGTTATTGTACTCGATGAGGTCCTCTTGTGTATCGAGTCTTGGGGCCCCAGAAGTCTACGCCAGAGATGTTGTATATAGGTTCCGTAGCCATTTGAATTCAAGCAGGGACGTCGATTCTTTGGATATATGAGGAGCCCCATGAGCCCACTGCGGCTGACAGTGATTCATTCGATGGCGACCAGAGGAATACTCGACTAAGCGGCTCACGCTCTGGCCGCCTACACGAGGAGTTGGAATACATAGGCTTGGTCACTATGTATATGAAATGTGCGACTGCGGCTGTCGCAGGCTTCACGGTTGTTGAGCGTATGCAGGGACAGTGCGATGATGTGGTTTTGATTTATGTTGGAATCGGTGTGTGGGAGATACTGTCAGCCAGCGATGTTGCGGACAACGCTGGCAAGTTCAACGCTTTGCCTCGGTTCACGGATTTTATCAGCGCTTCGTTTCGCATGCCATCGCGAATGTTTGGGGCGCTGTGGGCTATCAACTAACGGATGTGGCTTGCTTTTACATGAAGTGCGTGTACCCGACGGTTGTGTTGTTATGTGTCGCGTTTTCCCCGCATCCAAAGTGGGGTTCGTGTTTTCTCTGGACACCCCGCGCAGGAACCTCCTCACCTCACCCCGTCTCCTCTTCTGTCTTCGTGCGCTCACTCACTCACTCACTCACTAGCTCACTCACTTAGTCACTCAGTCACCCACTCACTCATTCACTCACTCACTGACTCATCAGCACTCACTCACTCACACGCTCATGAACTCACATATGATGATGATGATGATGATTGTGCGCGTGAGAGAGTGTGATGATCATCATCATCACCAATCAGTCAGTCACTCACTCACTCACTCACTCGCCTTGGGCTTCGTCTGTGAGTGAATTGCGAGGAAGTCTCAAGCGGGAACCCCCTCCCTATGGGGCCCGCGGATCATGTTACTAATCCGAGCGGGTCATCCAATTCCTGCAACTGTCGCCACGTTTGGGCTCTCGCGCTGCCAGAACGCCATTCCCAGGCCACATTTGTGAGTGAATTGCGAGGGGATCTCAAGCGGGAGCTCCCTCCCTGTGGGGCCCGCGGGTCATGTTATTAATCCGAGCGGGTCAATCAATTCTTGTAGCTGGTGCCATTTTTGGGTTCTCGGGCTGCCAGAACGCCATTCCCAGGCCACATTTGAATGCCCGGAGCCTTTTGTATGCCATTTCGTGTTTTTCGTGGTCCCAGAACACCACTCCCGGGCCACATTTTGAATGCCCGGAGCCACCTGTAGGCCACTTCGTGTTCTTCGTGTTCCCAGAACACCACTCCCGGGCCACTTTCTAAATGTCCGGAGCCAAAACATCATAGTGGCTCTTTCTTTGGAGACGAAAAGGGTCGCGCGCCGAAATCCATTCCAGACGAAATTGAGGTTTTTCCTAAAGTTTCAGTGTGCAGGCGCGCCCTGCCGCGCGGTGGTTTGCAGGCGCACCTTAGAGCGTGCTGACGCATAATGCAAGGCATTCGTATTGCACGTTGGGCATGCTATCGCGTGCAAATCACGCATGGCTTGAGCTACTTCGCAGACGCTTTCTGGCGAGGGGTTTCGAGGGCCCTCTCAGGGCCCGTTGGGGTCGCCGAGTGCCGAGAGCTCCCGGCAACCATTGCCGACTGTTGGCAAAGGCAACGTCGCCGAAATGGCAGCCGACAGAGCCCTCGAAAGGGCCGCCGGGATTGCCGCGGAAGGGGCCGCCGAAAGAGCCGTCGGGAGGGCCGCCCGAATTGCTGCCGAAATTGCCGCCGAAATTGCCACCGAAATCGCGGCCGAAATTGCCGCCGAAATTGCCGCCGAAATTGCCGCCGAAATTTCCGCCGAAATTCCAGATGGCTCCGCCGAAAAGAAGCCGAATTTGACTATGGCTGTGACTCTATGCCTGTGTCTGCGGCGTCATCGTGCTTACTGGAACAGCGATTTCGCATGCGACGGGGCAGTGACAATTTCGGCGGCTGAATTTCGGCGGCGATTTCGGCGGCTGAATTCCGGCGGCTATTTTGGCGGAGTTCGCAATTATTTCGGCGGCAATTTCGGCGGTGATTTCGGCCGCGAGTTCGGTAGCAATTTCGGCGGCAATTTCGGCGGCAATTTCGGCGGCGATTTCGGCGGCAATTTTGGCGGCAATTTCGGCGGGGATTTCGGCGACGATTTGGGCTGCCCTTTCGGCGGCCCTCCTTGCGGCCCTTTCAAAGACCATTTCGGCGGTTTTGCTTTTGACAGCTGCCGACGAATGCTGCTGGGAGCTCGCAGCGCTCAGCTGCGGCAAAGAGTCGATGTGCGGCGACGCAGGCTCACCTGACCTCAGCCCGACGATGATTGTAGCATGTGTTATCTTGTGGTTTTGGCGTTGATGATGGCGACGGCCGCGGTAGCGTTTGGTTCAACATGGATGCTCGTCAGGGGGCATTGCATGCAGGCTGGCCTACGCGCCCAGCACTGCATGCTTTCAAACAAGAAAAATTTGCCGCGCAACTCCTTCGGAATTCGGCGGCTATTTGGGGGGCCATGGTGGCTCCAAAGGGTTGTCCTCGGTGAAAAACAGGAGGGCGACGTCGGGGGCAACGTGGGGAGCGGGGGGGGGGCCCGCGCCAGGGCGAGAAGAACTATACGCAGAAGGGACAGCCAGGACGCCTCACCAACCACGAGGACGACGGTGAGGGCTTTCTTCAGATTCGCCCAGAGGGTTCTCATGTGGGGTCTTTCCGTCGGAGTATTTTTTGCGACAAGCTGGTTCGCAACCTAATTGATGGTGGAACGGCTTCCTTGAGGAAAATATTGAGCACGTGGGCTGATCATGTCGCGCATCGCCCGTTGGCGTGGACATGCCAGGAAATATACGTTGGAACAGAGTTTGCCACATTGATCGTTCCAGGCCGGCCCTACTTGACATTGGTTTCCCTCGCGCCTGTCATCAGCATCAAGAAACATTCTCTCTTGATGGGCCCTGCTATGTCAACCGCGAAGAAGCACGTGGATGCCATGCGTGATTTCTCTTCGGCCGTTGTGCGCATATCAACTGGTGATGGCGAGCAAGAACATGCTGTTGGCCCGAGGGGTGCTCGACGTGGATTGGAATCACTCCCAGTGGAGTTCATCATCGATTACCTCGATGCGACACGATACTTGAAAAGGTTTACGATTGGCTGACACATGCAAGAAGGCCTGGGCGAAGGCGCTGGCTCGGCACAATCAGTCTTCGGGCGACGAATTGGTCAGGCATTACGTGCCCATCAGTTATGGCGTCTTGAGACGTTGTCGTTGGAGGCTCGATGTTGTTTGTATGCTGTCGTTGCGACGCTGCGTTCAAACCAATGTGAGCCTGGCGCGCTTTTATCCGCACACTGACGGGTCACCCCAATGGAGGGGAGTAGAGCTTTCCGCCACCTTGGTTGTTTGTGTCGGTAGACAGTCGGGCGAACGGATTTGTTATCGGCACCTCGTGCCCATTCTGCGCATGGGTGGTCAACGCCTCAGTTTGCACGGGAAGCTGCGCGGTTTGCGATGGAAGTTTGTGCTGTGTGTCGGGCCGCCGTTTGTATCGTTCAGGCAGGTGTTGGCATGGGTTGCATCGGTGGCGTCGGATATCGGCACTGAGAGGTTGTTCGGTAATGCAGAATACATCTTGCCATTATTCTGCAAACGAGTGGGCGCGGCAATACCGCCGGGCGCGCCCATGCAGACGCGCTTGTTGCCGTGCGCCGTGCAAGCACCAGGTTGGATGCACATATTCGACGCTCTCATTCGGGGGGCTTTGTGGAGCGTGGGCTGGTTCCCGCCTTGTTGGGCGGCATCAAAGCTGCGCTCGCACTCCCGTGGCAGTGCAGCGTCGAGTTCGCCAGGGGCTTCAGGGGGGCCGGTTTTCTAGCCGTCGCTGAGATCGCGCAAGCATTGCCTTTGCCGCGCTTTGCGCAGTGGCGGCGAGGTGCGCTCCACAACGCGCGCAGATCGATTAAGGGTGTCATCGGCATTTTGCAAAGACATTGGGGGCGCATGACATTTCTCAAGAAAGTCAGGGACACTTCGTTGATCCGGAAGCTTCTGAAGGCGATTGATGACCAACGCTGGGTGGATCTTTTCGCTTCGTGGCTCGTGGAATGGCTCGCTCATTTGCAGTCGTGGGGCGGAAGTTGCATCTGTCACCAGGCCGACTGCGAGGTTGGGAACCCAGCGGGGTGCAAGAAACAGGGTTGACTTTTTCTTTGCGCCGGCGATAAGGCTCAATGTGCGTTGCAGGACCGCTCGTGCTGCCGCTGCCAAGACGCACGCGTTGTCGTTCGCCTGTGTCTTTCCCCCCTTTCATCCCGCTTGTGCTTCTCATCGCATTCCGCCCCGTTTCCCTTGAGCATCTTTTTCCTTTCTATACCCCGCGCAGCGTTCGTTTTCATCGTCGCCCGGGGGAGGGGGCCAGGGCGCCCAATGCCGTTGACTTCGTAGATTTGTCAATCGAGCAGCGCCGGCGCGATCAAAAACAGCGCTGCAACCTGCTCTGACAAAGGAAGGGGTCGCAGAAGAAACCTCGGAGTAGGCGCGCGATCTTGGGGTCGGCCAGGGCGCAGTTTCCAATCGGGTTCAGCAGAACCACAAAACCAGAGGGGCGTGGTTTCGAATGCCACATGCCCAGCGCGTTTTTATCGGCATGCGCGGGCAGTCGCGATTGTAGCAGCACGTCCCAGGAGGCAGCTAAGGAGGCTGAGGCATGGGCGGCGTCCACTTTCGGGGGGGGGGTCATTCTGTGCTCGCGTGGGATCTGTTCGCACGGTCCGCGCGCTCGGGCTCGGGAAGCTCGCGTGCACGAATGCGGTGCCGCAGTTGTTCTCTCGCCTTGGGGGGCCCAGGGTCTATGCGTTCGCTTTGAAACGGTTCGAATCGACAGATCGTGCGCTCCACCGCCCTCTATCCTTGAAGTTCTTGGGGCCCGACTCGCCACTTCGAGGTGCAGTGCTGGCGCCGCCGAATGCTGGGTGCCCTCTGCCTGATGATCTGCGCGTCGAAGTAGAAGCGGTTGTAGATATCCCATTCGACGATCACGTATCGGAGTTCCCCCACGCAGTTGCCAAGCGAGTGTTGGAAGCATCTCGATGCGCCAGGTGGCCCTGGGCCGCGTCGCTCCTTCGCACGGGGCACACTCTGAAGATGGTGGACCAGATGGCAGAGCAGACGGGCTTCAAGTTGCAGAGATGTTGCAATAACTGAACATCAATCATTAACTTCAGGGCGCCAGACCGTCGGGTCAAACAAGGAGCTGAACCAGTGTTGGATATCGTATACAGCGCGAACTTGCACCCGACGTTCGTCAATCATGGAAGCGAGGCAGACGTTGCCGACGACCCCAACGTTTACGACGACCCCGGCGCGGATGGCGACGGTGGCAGGCGACCTCCTCCTCCAATTGGGTCCATGAGTTTAGATGGGGATGCAGCCGTTGATGCTGCAACTCTCCGAGACAGAAAGCTCATGGCAGAGCTTGTTCAGTCAACCGTGGCCCCGTGCACTTGCATCGCCGCCCCGAACAAATCCAGCGCTGAAGAAGCATGGCACGGATTCCAAATGTTGGCAGCGCAATCCAGAGATATTCTCGCGAAGACCATTGCGACGCCACCGATCGTCACCGCCGCTTGGATGATAACGACAATGGCAATTCTCCGCGGGGCTGGTCTGCCGCGGCACGAAGTCCCAACTTCGATCGATGTATTCCACGCGGGGGGCTCAAGGCATTGCAGTCTGCCTGCCCTTTTTGGAAATGGCTTGCCAGACAGGCGACATTTCACGCAGTGGAAGTCGATGCCATCTCCAATTGACGGTTGCTTACGCTCGATAGAACCATCGAAGTTGGTCTGGGCAAAGTCGCTGTCCGATGCAAGAATTCTGGTTGCGTGCCTCCTTGATGAGTTGTCGGCCAACGGTTTCCGAGGGGTGGGGCGGCTTTTCCACGCCGAGGGGGGCGCACCACGAGTGCGACGCCGGGAAGGTGTTGTCGGAACGGCGCTGCCTTCAAGCTGTTTCGTGTCAGGCAGGTATTTTCAGGAAGGGTCAGCTGCGGTTCCGTAGAGGTCGACCCAAATCCTGTTATAAGTTTCTCATGTTTTCGAAAGCGGCAATTCCAGATCATGGCTGGCAAAGCGCCCCAGGAGGGGTTAAACGAGCTAGATCCAGATGCGGTGCCGAGTGGGCTGCTGCAGCAAGCTCCTTCTGGGCCTCAAGGCGGCGTTGGGCGTCGGGGCGCGAGCGTCTCTGGCGACGAGCGGGGGCGCGTCCAACGTGCCGGTGGCGACGAGGGCGCTTCTGGAGACGAGGGGGGGCTTTGGGGGGCGGCATGGGCCCGAACGTAATTTTACCACCACTGGGGAAACGATGCACGGGGGGGGGGATGGGCAAGCCACGGGCGGAAGATTAGATCACGTTCCCACTCAACATGGCATAAGTAGGTAGTATTTGCATGTTGCGTTGTCCAGCCCCGCCCCTCTTCTTAGCCCCCGACCACTTGGCGTCTCGGGAGTGTTGGCACGAGCGCCTCTGAGGTCTGCTTCTTCCTGCCTCTAATGATTCGGATCCTGAGTCGGTGGACGGCCCAGCTGACATGGCAGGTGCGCCCATTGTGCCAGCCGACATCTTGGGCTGCCCGATCAGGGAGGAGGCGCATTGGCTAGGGGGCAGGGGGCTCCGCGTCTTCTACCCAGCTCACGGGCATCTCTGCAATAAATACGGGGGCCTAAACTTAGATGTGCATGGATTCGGACCCCGCGCAGCTGAGATTTACCTGCTGACATGGCTGAGCAAGGCGCAAGGCATCCGGCGTGGAAGCCAACTGCTGACGACATGCGCGCGTACCTTGAGCAATCAGTATCAGAGACGGCTTGACATCACCACCTCCGCCACCACCGTTCTTGTCATCTTCGTCATCCTCATCATCACCATCCTCACCAACGCCATCCTCGCCACCGCCATCTTCATCATCGCCATCTCCGCCGCCTGCACATTGAGTCTCGCCGGAATGGCCGTCGCCGCCAGCATCGCCATCTCGCGCGTCCGATCGTCAGCGCCATCGCCGCCACGCCCAATGCACTCGCACTGGCGCGAATCGCCGCCACCATCGCCGTCAACAACGCAAACGTCGCCATCGCCACCCTGCCCCAAATCCGACAGCCACACAAACAAACGCAAGACAGCCTCAACACCTGCGTGTGAACGCGCTGCCGCGGCAGACGAGCTGGCCCGGCTAACAGCGCGGCGCAAGTGCCGTGCGATCCGCGTCGCTAGTAGGCTGCTTGCGCTCTCGCTGAATGGCCTGGGCGGTAGCGGGGGGGCGACGCCCACCCAGACGAATCAAACGCACGCTGCGTCGACGGGCTCCCCCGGCGACGCCTCCGAGCCAAGAGGTCCGGTGAGTAAATGAGCCGCGGCGCCTTTCATGCTTGCGACGCGGGCTCATGCGCGCAGCGCAACTGCCCTCGTTGGGCCGCGGGCGCGCGCCGCGGCCAGTCGCTCAAATTTCCGCGCGAACGCGCGCGCGTTGTTCAAGCCCTCGCTCGCGCGAAACGTTGGGGGGTCGGGTTCGCAGGCTTCTGGCGCTCCGCCAAACGACGGCTGGCGTCGCGCGCTTGGTGCGCCCGCGCAAGCCCTTGCCAGACATGCGGTTGATCATCGGACCTGCCTTCTGGCCGCGCGACCGCGCGGATGCTGATGTTATCCTGTCAGACGTTCTCGCGGGCTCTCTGGTGTTTCACTTCGCGGGGCCTGTCGGGAGCCGCGGGCGTCTGCCCCGTGCCCAATGAACTGGCCAACTTTGCGTTGCCTGGTTGGCGCGTTTCCTCGATCGGGGGGCGGCCGCGGCAACGCCCGCGCGCAAGACGCGAGGCCCGCCGCTGCCTTGCAATCGTGCGCGGGGCGCTAACAACACCTCCACGGCGATGGGCCGCGGCGCCGCCGGACGCGCGCTCCGAAGTTTACCGGTCGGCAAGAGGGCGCGCAACGCGGCGCGCCAGCGGCGCCCAATGTTGGCGCCCGAAAGTTTTGCGCGACCGTCGAATTGGGGCGCGCGCCCCGCCGCCGCATTGTACAAGCACAGACAGCGCGCCCAAAGTTGTCGGAAACCGACAATGGCCACCCGTCGATTTGGTAGCTCGACAATTCGGCGGCCATTGCGATTGCGCTCCGACGAGGCGCCCGTTCGTCTAGCGGTGCGCAGGGCGCCCTTCCCCTGGGCCGTAGACAACCGCCTGGACCACGCTGGGGCCGCGTTTGGACCGCGCTTGGACAGCGCTGGACCACGCTGGGAACACGCTTGGACCACGTTGGACAACGTTTGGACCACGTTTGGACCACGCTTCGACCACGCTTCGACCACACTTGGACCGCGCTTGGAATACGCTTGGACCACGTTTGGACCACGCTGGACCACGCTTGGACAACGTTTGGACCGCGCTTGGGCGGCGCTTGGACCACCCCGACTGGCCTCTATTTGGCCACCCGATATTGTGGACCACGCTTGGACCACGCTTGGCAAGCACTGGTGAATTGAAACGCTGCCGGCACACTTTCGCATTTTCTGACGTGGGACGAGCTTCGTAATGGCGTGCCGCTCATTTTCCTGACCCCTGAGCAGTCATCTTCCATCTGTTATGTCTGTTTCTTCTTGTCCTCTCTCTCTGCTTGATTGCGTGGCTTCCGCGGCCCCTCGTGGGCGGTTGGGCGTCTCGCCTGGCCCCTCCCCTCGAGGGTCGGGGGCTTGCGTGTCCTCTCCTGCTGCTCCTCTCTCTCTCTCTCTCTCTCTCTCTCTCTCTCTTTCTTTTGTTTTCCTTCTCTCTCTCTCTCTTGTTCCTTCGCGCTCCTTCCTCCGTTTTCCATATTTCATGTGCCAGTATCCATATTTGTACTCTCCCCAGAGACCTGCGGCGCCACGTAGCAGGTCGCATGTGGTGTCTGATAGGGGGCGCGAGGCTGATATCAGCCCGTCGCGCTGTCCCGCCGTCAGACCATGCCGTGCGCTCATTCCCGGCACCGGGAGTGGGGGGGCCTCGGCACGGTGCATGGCGTCTCCGCGCGCTTCGCTGTAGCATCAGAGGCGCAGAGGAACCTTGCGCGCCACGGAGTAAGTGAGTGAGTGGACCACGCATGGAACACGTTTGGACCACGTTTGGACCACATTTGGACCACGTTTGGACCACGCTTGGACCACGCTTGGACCACGCTTGGACCACGTTGGACCACGCTGGACCACGCGTGGACCACGCTTGGACCACGCTTGGAGCACGCTTGGGCCAAGTTTGAACCACGCTTTGACCACGCTTGGACCGCGTTTGGACCACGCTTGGACCACCCTAACTGGCTGTCGTTTGGTCATCCGAAATTGTGGACCACGATTGGACCACGATTGGACCACGCTTGGACCGCGCGTGGACCGCGCCTGGACCACGCTTGGACCACGCTTCGACCACACTTGGACCGCGCTTGGAATACGTTTGGACCACTCTTGGCGCACGTTTGGACCACGCTTGGGCCACGCTTGGACCGCGCTCGGACTACGTTTGGACCACGTTTGGACCACGCTTGGACCACGCTGGACCACTCTGGGACCACGTTTGGACCACGCTTGGGCCGCGCTTGGACCACACTTGAACCACGCATGGACCACGCTTGGGCCACCTCGACTGGCTTCCATTTGGCCAACCGAAAGTGTGGACCACGTTTGGACCACGCTTGGACCATGTTTGGATTACGTTTGGACCACGCCTGGACCACGCTGGACCACGATTGGACCACTCTTGTGCCGCGCTTGGACCACGCTTGGAACACGTTTGGACAACGTTTGGACCACGCTTGGGGCAAGTTTGCAAGTTTGCACCACGCTTGTACCACCCTGAGCGGGTCTCATTCGGTAATCCGAAATCGTGGACCACGCATGGACCACAATTGGAACACGCTTGGATTGCTTGGACCACGCTTGGGCCACGCTTGGGCAACGCTTGGGCCACGTTTGAACCACGCTTGGGCCACGCTTGGACCACGTTTGACCACGCTTGGACCACGCTTCGACCACACTTGGACCGCGCTTGGAATACGCTTGGACCACGTTTGGACCACGCTTGGACCACGCTTGGATCACGCTGGGACCGCGCTGGACCACGCTTGGACCACGTTTGGATCACGCTTGGACCACGTATGAGCCACGCTTGGATCACGCTTTGGCTAGCCTTTGGCTGATCTCTTGAATCCCACTGGCGCTTGCTAGCGCTCTCACATGTGCCTGCGTGGTGTATCGTGTTGGTGCGTGGTGGTTTGTTGCGGTTTGTCGTGGTGGTGGGATGGGCGGATTGGAAGTGCGAAGAAGAATAGAGGGTGGCTGAGCGGGAGACGTAGAATGGACGCATATGTGGATGTGTGCGTGGAGGATGGGTCGGCGAGTTAGTGACGTGGGATGGTCCCAGTGATTGTGATTATTTTGTCGACCCGTACGAGTCACCAGTAACGGCTTTGGCTTGCCACTTGTAATTACATAGAACATCACTTCATAAGGTGGTTGCGTGTGCGGTGGTGGTTGTGGCGGTGGTGGTGGTGGGGTGACATCGCGCCGTCTTCGCGTCTGGACATGCGCGCAGGATAACTGGCCCGCCGCCACATGTAGTAGTTTCAATGGAAACACCTGGTCAGCGCACAGCGGCAGCATCACCGTCGCGCTATGCCCGCACAACCACTTTGCACACTCATTGCCAAGATCCACAACACCATTTGAATATTGCCGCGCGTGTCAGAATCCGACGTAGCTGCGCCATGTATCGCATGGTGATAATTCCCTGGTTCTTGAGAAAAAACAATGCGCAGTGATCGCGCGTCGCGTTCGCTCTTATTGGCGGCCAACGCATAAACCGCGCCCGCGGCGTGAGTCAGCGCAGGTTTGTCTTGCGCGGGCACGATTTTTTTCAGCATGGCGTTTGTTCAGGGGCACGTCCTTTTTGCGAAAAAGGTCTGGCAACGCGCAAGCCAAGTCGGCGGCGTTGTCCCGGGCCGGCCAGGGGCCGCAAACCGCGCCATTGCCGACGCCGCCAATCGCGCAACCCATATTTTTGGCTCAAACAAGCTTCGCTATTTCTTCGGTCTGAACCCCGCCGTTCAGTTACGCCGTTTACCGCCCTGCGGCGCCAATGGGCGACGTAGACGGCGCGAGTTCGGCGCGCGGTTCGGCCCGCTGGTCTGCCAGCCGAGGGGGCCGTCAACGCTTAGCTCCTGCCGCTGCGCTCGTCGCCACCGCGTGTCACCTTTGCACCGCATGCAATAATATCTACAATTACTTCCGCGCGTTCCCCTTGTGCCAGGACTGCTGGAGCATGATTCGTTCGAACCATCGGCCCATTCGCAAGAGCGGGGCGCGCCTGGCCCAGGAGGGCGCCGCCATGGCGCGAGACGGCCCCGGGGCGTGGAGGAAGAAGCATCCGACTGCCAGCGCAGGTCTTTCCTTGGCGGCCGCCAGGGGGCAAAACCTCCGCGGGGCCCCAAAGTCTGAGATCGACCACGGTGCCGGTGCGAAGCGCCCGGGCAAGCTCCTCCTCGAGGACGAGACTGATTTAGCGAAGTCAGAGTACAAAAACCACAGGAGGTCTGAGCCTGACGCCGAGGATCTGTCCAGCGATGAGATCGACGACGAGTTTGATGCGCTGCGCGACGAGGGGGGCAAGGGTTTACCCCCTGATGGGGAATCGCAAGGAAGGCAAGCTTGTCTGGGTTTTTGAAAGGCCCAAGCTGCGCAGTTTCAGCGGCGAAGAACGCCAGCGCGGCCATGGCAGTGGAACGAGCAGCGGGCACTTGCAAGCACGCGAGGGCGAGGTGCCGTCGCCTGCCGCGGGCCGCGCTCCCCCCCGCGCTGCCCCCGAAACGCTGCATTGTTCTTATGCGCGGCAGAGCGTCGCCCCCAGGCGCTAGCACGCGAGAGAACCAGTTGCGATTGAAGGCCTACCATGGCTTCAACGTCGTGGCGACATCGCCAATGACCTCGCGGGGATGCCCAAGTGTTTTTTTTTTCGAAGGCCCGCCCGGCCATGTCACAGCGGTCGAGATGCTCAAGTCGGACATGGAGACCGAGAAAACCGACCAGAACAGTTCGCCGCAGTCGCCACCTGATGCGATCAAGATCGCGGAAAAGCTGAGGGATGACATAAAGAAGGCCATCGAGTCCGCCAGCGCTGCTGAGAATGACGCGTTTCAAGTTGAGGTCGAACGCAGGGCTGAACTGTAAAAGCAACTCCTTGCTTTCCGCCCCGCGTTCAATGAGCCGCCGCAGTCGTGCCGGCAC
>CAUYUJ010000670.1:72500-75000 GCA_963575745.1 Prorocentrum cordatum
CTCCTGACTCACGTCCGAACTGCCCGCGTGCTGCCCGCGCAGGCAGTGACGAGCCAGGCCGTCACTATCGGGAAGAAGAAGCAAAGCCCAGCGGCGATGAGATCCACGACGTCAATTACTGCCTCGGACTCCTGCACGTCTTCTTCCACTGGCGGCGCATCTACCGACGCGCGGGTCTCTGCGGCTACGGGGGACCATTCAACCCCCCAGCCCGGGGCTGTGGAGGAATCCGACAACGACGGCGTGAGGAACTTCTGCTCCTGGTCAAGGTCGTCATGTGGCGGCTGCGCGCGGCCGGCTGCTACTTCCACGTCAAGTCCTACGACGTGCGCAACGCCGTCGCCACAGGTGACCCCCCCTTTCTTTTCCAGGCCCATCTCGACCGCGCCGACGACGACCACTTCGACGACCTCCTTACCCAGCACCGCGAACTCGCGGTCCCCGCCATCGACGCCAGCGACGCACAAGTCTCAGTGCGACCGTCGACAGGTGGGCGCACGGCCGACAGCAGCGCGCCCGAGCTCTTCATGATAGCTTTCTACAAAGGAGGCGAAGCATGGCTAGACGAAACCAGGGAGCTCACCAAGGACGACCTGGCCACGGAGTACCCCATCACGCGCGCGACTCAGCATATCACCATGGGCGCCTGCATCGGCGATCTCATCCGCAGCTATGCATTGCCAGAAGGCCCGCCACGCGCACGATGGGCACTCGCCGTAGACTATCTGGACAACGCCACGCTCAACAAGTACATGCATATGACCGGCCACCGACAGAACGTCGAGAAGCAGGGCGCCCTCGTCTACACCACCAACGCCCGCGTCACTCGCGACATTGAGCACCGCGTCGCAGGCGCCGACGTGTGCAACCTCATCCACCTCGGCGGCCTCATCGCGCCCACTGGCGCCAACTACGCAGAGATACGCGCCCGTGTCCAGTCCGCTGCCGCGGGTTGGACTCGCCGCGGGAACTACTGGACAAGCCCTGGACCATGGAAATGTAAGCGCAGCACTTTCATCACGAACGTGGCGGGGCGCGCCTGGTCCGCCCTGGAGCCCTACGTGCTCGCCCCCATTGAGTGCAATAAGTTAGACGTGTGCCTCGCCAAGAAGATGCGTGCAATGCCGCTGGGGAAAGCTCGCCACGTACGAGGCGACGGAGCACGCCGAAGCTGGACGACTGGCAGAGCATTCCGTGAGTGGCATCTCGCGCCGACCGTCGTGGAACTCATGATCATGCGACTCAACTGGTGGAAAGCTAACTTCAACGACCCCGACCACCATGCTCAATCCCTGGCCGCGTTCCTGGGCGACTACACTTTCGAGATCAACGCCAGAGCACATGGGCACCCAGCCTCGTCGCCACCATTGCGCCACGGCCGACTTCAAGCAGATGCAGGTGCACATCCGCGGGCGGCCCAACTCCACGGCGACCTTCGCCAACTACTGGAGCGCCCCATGGGCGCCACGTTCAGGGAGGAGTGGTGCCCTCCGAACATGGACGCACTATTGCGAGATGATTGCGCGCGACAGGCCTTTCTTGCATGTGACACGCTCCTTTTTCGCAGCACGTACGTGAGCAGCCAGTGGGCCCCGAGCGTCTCGATGGCGCGCGACGTGCCCGCCGCTGATCAGGAGATGGGTGACGCAGACAGCGAGTCCGAGCTGCTGGCCCCGTCTCGATGCTCGCCCGAAAACTGCCGAGCGAGGATCCCCACCGCCCATCGCCTTGCCACTCATCAAACACACTCGTCAGCACCTGGTCACGGTCGCGCCACCATCATCAACGCCATCACCATCGACAACATGTGCCTCAGCTGCTGCACAGTAGGCTCATGCGTCGACCACTGTCAATGCCATAAACAGAGATCCTGGTAAGCGAATAGATGTATCCCCGGACTAACACATCACGTGCACGAATGGAAACCGTCACGCTCGACTCGATGCCCGCTTGCGAATATTAGCGACAAGCCCGATTGCCACGAAATGTATCACGATCCACGAGAACTCAGAAAACATCTGGCCGATCAGATTCCACCGGCTCCGTCGGGCTCTGGGCTCAAGGCTGCGCGTGTGAAGGCCACGCCCCAGAAGCTTCAGGTTCCCGTGCATATTTTCGCCAATTCCCAGGGAAACGCAGAGCCGCGCGGGCGCCTGAGGACGCTGCTGAGCTACGAGATCAGCTCCACGCAGCCTACCGCAGCCGACCTACACGAACTTCAACTTCGACAAGGGCTAGTGCACGGACAACCCGACCGAGCCCGACAATTACCGCCGCGAGTACCACCGCATCCATCGCGGCCAACGTCCCACAGTTGGTGACCACCACTCCAGTAGTACCTGAACCTTTTCGACGACGAGATGTCGGCGGCGGCGGCCGCGCAGCCAGCGTCGACACGAGCGGGCTGGCGCTTCCCGCTGGGGCCTCCCCAGGCGTCTGGGCACCCTGGCAGCGCCGCCGGCACCGACAAGCCGCAAGCCAAGCCGGTGGGAACGCAGGG
>CAUYUJ010000670.1:80000-185000 GCA_963575745.1 Prorocentrum cordatum
CTTACCAGAGATGGTTCCGCGCCTTTGGCCCGTTGGGTCAGCGAATTGCTTCACTGTCTTTGCTCTATGACTCATCATACATTATAGGCATGCTATTTCTTCTGTGCATTCCACTCGCGGCAATCGCTCCGTTCATCGCTGTGTTGGTGAATTTGTCAGTGAGTGTGACATCATTTTTCTGTGGGGATGGCTGTCATATCGTTGTTGATGCTGCTGCAGCCTCATCCAGAAACCTTGACGACAAACGCAAGATTGATGACTTCATGAGAGACAGAGGCGGTTTCGAGAAGATCAACGGAGTCGTCGAAAGGGCGTACAAGCATGCATTGGGTGTGGGAGCAGCGAGCGTAGAAAAGGCCTTCTTGTACTGCGTGGATGAGCTGACGTACATCGTGTGTTGGCCTGTGCAGCGTATTCGGCTTGTCTTGCGGCGTTGTGTTTCGCACTGTTATGCAAGGCGTATGTAAGGAGCATCGCTTGCCGCGCTCCCTCCTACCTCACCCGCAAAATGGTTCCTTCACTTACACGTTGACTCAGGTGTTTGAGCGTCTACGAAATTAGTCGTGTACCGCGCATCTTCCCCAGCGCGCTCGTGGCAGCTGCGTAGCAACGCTTGAGCATGATACTTCCGTGGTGCACCTTCGTGATTGCAGAGCCTCTTGGGGAGCAGGGCGGAGGGTTCTGAGCCAGTTGGGCGCATCTTGGAAATTCTAGACGCTTCGCTTGACTTTGACTGACGACTCGCCGTGTGCGCTCTCGCCCGCGGCCGCGACCAAAAAAAGTAACCCCACCAGTTAGTAGGCCCGCGCCCCGGACTTACGAGTCGCCGCTTGCGCTCTCGCCTGCGGCCGCGACCAAAAAAGTAACCCCACCAGCTCATCCTTAAACAATGCCCAGAGGAACTGCCTCGATCATGGAAGTGGGCAGCACACAGAGGAAGGGTCTCCCAGTGGAGGCCACTTGGAGCGTCCTGGGGGTCTCTTGGCGGTCCCGGACGCCTCTTAGAGCGTCTTGGGTGCCTCGGAGAGCTTCTTGGAGCTTCTTGGTGGTCTCTTGGGAGCCTCTTGGAGGCCTCTTGGGCTCCTGTTGGGGCCTCCTGGGGCCTCTTGGGCGCCTCTTGGGACCCTCTTGAAGCGCTCTTGGGAGCCTTGGGAGCGCTCTTGGAGCCCTCTTGGGTCATTTTGGAGCCATCTTGAAGCCTCGGATGGCCATCGGAAGCGAAAAGGCGAGAAAGTCAAAAACAGTGATTGTCTGTAGGTTTTGGAAGGATTTTGGCCTCTTCGAGGCCTCCTGGGGGAGCTCTTTGGCCACTTGGAACCGTCTTAAGAGCGCGGTCTTGGGGCCTCTTGGAGCATCGTGGGAGCCATTTTGAGGCATCTTGGGATTTCTTGAGCCATCTTGGAGGTCATCTTGGGCTCTCCCAGGCGCTCTTGGAGTCATCTTAAGCAGGGCCCCCCCCCACCCAGGAGGCCAACATGTGGCCAAAACCTAATCAATGATTTTGGCATTCTCGCCGAGGCCTCTTGGAGCGTCTTGAATGCCTCTGGGGGGCCTCTTGGGGGTCTCTTGGGAGCCTCTTGGGGCATCCTTCCTGGGGGCCTCTTGGGGCCTCCTGGCCACCTCTTCGGGCCCTCTTGGGGCACCCTTGGGAGCCTTGGGCGCGCTCTTGGGGTCGTCTCGGTAGAGATCGATCAAAGAAGGGGGGGTCTTAATTCGCGCTGCCCCCCCGAAAGGCCAAAATGGGGCCAGAGCCATAGCAAAACGAATGATTTGGGCTTCCTCGCCGAGGCCATTTTGGATGCTCCGGCGACCCGCGGAGCGCCCCCTCCAGGTCCAGGGGAGGGGGCAGGGGAGGGGTCAAGACGCCCTCCCCGCCCGCAAGCCGTCTCGCTCACTCCCACCCGCCCTCCCAACACCGCCCTCCCAACACATTTTGGCTCAAGGCATCGATTCAGGCGAACCCAGGGGTTCCAGCGACCGTGGAGGATTCAGTTTCTCTCTCGCCTGAGCACTCCAACCAGATTCCCCAGTTTTGGAGAGAGAGACCTCACCGCGCGCGCGCACGGGATCAGAATAGGTAGATTTTGTGGTCATCCTGCTCTTAATCTGGTATTGGTATTGTATTCCGCTGTGTTTCTCTCGTCTGGAGTTTCTCTTGAACGTGACTTCTTTCATATTTGACGATGTTCGTGGACGACGAGGATCTGGATGCAAAACGTGCTCGCCTGGGCGCCGCGTCGGCGTCGTCAGGGCACAACGCAGCTTCTGGAGCTCTTCAGCCACCCGTACCAGTACAACCTGTACACCACGGCCACGAAGCAGTAAATACTGATGGCATGTCCGAGGGAGAGAAACGACTGTTGGCCGCATTGGGAGCTCAGACTAGGAATGCAATCTCAGATTCCTTAGCCCCGTTGTCCGCCAAACTAGATTTTGTCCAGCTCAAAGCAGAAACAAAAGAGACGAACATCAAAAGGACTGGGGATAGATTTTTTACACTGGAAGCTTGTATCAATAACTTGGAGAATGGACGTACTGGAGGAGGCACTGGCTCTGCAACAGGAGAAGGCCCAGGGTCAACCGCAGCTTCAGATATTTCAGGAGTAGGTCCACCTATCCGTTTGCCCGTGGCGAAGAGAAAGACGATTTGTGTTGGAGGATACGCATACGGGGAAGGTGCCACTATTCAAGGTGAGCTGATTGACGTTCTCAAATCAATTGGATACACTGTGGAGGGCGGGAACCTGAGTCGCCTATATGTGGCGGGCGCTTACACAGAGAGGTGCAAAATCGAGGTCCCTTCAAGTGAGCACATGAAGATATTCTTAAAACATACGAAAGGACAAAAATTACCAAGTGTGCATGCTGAGTCAAGCCGTCCAGATCATCCAGATAGACGGAACCACAAGAGTTTATGGCATTCTATTGATAAATATCCAGAGGAAATTGCATGTGTTGCCAGATGCCGATATGCACGCAAACTGGTCACAGAAGCACTCAGGTCGCTCGACAGGGACATCGCTATGGACAAGATCGAACTGGCAGTCGACTCCACAAAGGACACGGGAAGCGTGGTATTATTGCGGAAACATATTTCAAAGTTTGGCTCAGAGGCACCGTTGCGGTTATACATGCGTGCTTTCTCGACGTATATGTTAAAGGCTGCGCCGAATAGTCAAGCTGTCTTCGATGCTGCAGGTGTAAATTTAAAGTTGGAAGAACATTTGACCATGATAAATGATCCGCCGCGTGCATCCTGACAGACACGGTCAGTGGGCATCAGGCCCGCTCGCAATAGATTCGATTCCAGAGCAGACTTGGTGATTGTGGGTTGGAACGCTCGGGGAGTTCCGAGTCGCCAGGCCGCGAAGTGTTTCGAGATGCTCGAGGAAGAATTCAGATGGAACATCCTGTGCCTGCAAGAGTACACCAATGTACAACGTGATGCCGCTGCTGAGATTTCAGGCTGCAATTTTCTGCGGCCCTCCTACACGGGGGCTCACACGGAGGACTGCGATCGTAATCCACCGTGATTGCAGGGCCTGTGTCAGTACTCTCCCAGTCTTTTCTGATGCAGCTCTTGCGATTTCTTTTCTCTCCTCTGTCCTCGGCCCCCTCTGGCTGATCAGCAGCCACCTCGAGCCTTCTGATTCTAGAGCGCGCTACTTCAGTGATGTAGATCAGTTGCAGTCTTTGATTGACCAGGCACCCAGGGGTCACACGGCGTTGGTTTTTCATGACTCGAACGATCCCCTAGGGTTCAAAGGTCATATCCAGGCACGTTGGGCCCTACGGCTCTGGCGACGCGGGGTGGAAAGGACACCTCGCGCGCGAAATCTTGTTTGCGAATGATTTGACTGCGGCGAACACGCCGGAGCAAGGTGGCGCGTGCTAGGCAACCTGCTTCTACAATCATACGGTGGAGCCGCGCCAGATAGATCATGTCTTTGCGCCTTGCAGTCTGCCGCAATCAGCCTATTCAGTCAGCACTAGAAACACTAGTGCGTCTAAAAGTGATCAATTACAGTTTTTGTTTCGGGCTTTCGGAACCCCGAGACCGCAGTTTGCGTTTGCGCCCGTGGTCCAGTCGCAGTTCACGTCGAAACCTTTGGCGTGGATTCAAACGTGCTTCGCGATGAGTAGGCAGTGCGACGAGGCACTGGGATTAGATGTCCCGAGCCCCATGCGCGGCGCCGAGTTTCAGATTGTTCTCTGACGGCCAATTCAAAGCGAGGAAGGGTAGAGCCACACAGTGTGGGTGGGGGTTCGTAGCCTAATCCACCCCCCTCATGCTCAGTCTACGTGCGAGAAGATTTGCTTTCAGGCATGCGGTGCAGTGGTTCTGGACATCACAAATCCCAGGTACCTTGGTGCAATACGGCTAACCAACAACACGGCTGAACTGGCAGGTGCAATAGAGCTGTGCTTGTGGTTGCTTGCGCAGGCTCAGGGCGGTGTCCAATCTACTATCCCTCTCGGCGCATGTATCGAGGTTCTCTTTGACTCCACTTATGTTCTCGGTCTCATCGATTCTAAATTCACTCCTAAGCATGACGCCTTGATGTCTGAAGTGTTATCTTTGCTTTGGGAGCAGGTGAAGCGGTTGTTTGAGGTTCGGGCCGTGCGGGTTAAAGGGCACCAGGGGACCGAAGGCAACGAGATCGCTGACAGTCTCGCCAAAATCGGAGGTGCGCCCAGCGCCAGGAGTAGACACATGTGGCGCGTGAAACGCCTTTACCTTCTCTGGAGCGACATTATCTCTACTCTCCCCTCTCGTCTACATGTTCGTGATATGCCGCAGGAGGAATGCTTTTTCCTTGCCGGTGTGGGCCCCGACAGTTACCGCGAGGTACGATCGGCTTGCGCTCTGTTCGATGCTGCGCCTGCGGATTACCTGCCACGACAGCGGAAGCACGCTGCGACGCGTTGGGTGGATCCCGACACCTGCGAAGAAACCAACGGGGCCATGGTGTTGAGGAGGAGGGATGGGATGGGAAATGGGCTGCCGACGTTTCTTTTTTCTTTGCGAAGGTGGTTGCGGCGACGGCGGTGGGATGCGGGAAGTCTAAGAAGACGACGACGACCAAATTACCAGAAAATCATCCACAGGTTCAGTTGGTCAGAGAACTTCAACCCACGCGGGGCATGGAAGCGGACCCAGTGCTTAGACACCAAGTAGGGCGCGCCTTGGTCTCAGAGCGACATGCTCTTGCGAAACAGCAAGCGGATCTCCGCTTGGCGGCTGCGTCTGTGAAGACGGGGTCGATCATGGAGGGAGGGGTGATGATGCAGGTGAAGGCGCTCGAGGGGGAGGAGGGTCGACTTACGGCGGATCACGACGAAATGCGACGGATGGTACATGTATTCTATACTACTCAATTCACCGACCCAGAACACAAACCAATGCCAGAGTGGATTCATCAGCGGTGGACGCGGGTGGATTTCGCGAGTCTACCGCCTGTGAACGCCCATCTTTTTCGAGCGCAGCTGCAGCGCATGAGAGACGGGAAGACTTGCTCGAAGGATGATATGCTGGTTGCAGAGATGCTACAGACTTTGAGCGACGAGGCATTAAGTATATTAGCGGAACTATACGTATTGCGCATTTTGAACCATCAGACTGAGGAAGTGGAGCCTTTGTGGGACCGACACCAGGTTATTCTTCTCCAAAAATTCTTCGGGGCTGAAAGAGCGAAGGATTTCAGACCGATTGCGATCCTCTCGGTGTCACTGAAGCTTTACTCCATGGTTTGGGGCGTTTTGTCGGGACTAGCGGACCAGACGTTAACGGAATATCAGTTTGCCAATAGGAAACGGTATCAGGTACATGACATTGTAGCGAGTGCACGCCTGCTCGTGGAACGAGCAAATGAGTTTGCCGAGCCGCTGTGCTTGGGGGGTGGGAGACCTCCACGAAGCTTTCGATATGGTGGACCACGCGGCATGGATTGCCATGCATGAGGTGCGGAACGTTCCGCGCATTGCGACGGCCGCGAGAGTGCGTGAAGCGAGGGGAGGGGTGTCCAGCATTTGCATGACAGGACTGGATCCCACGGACGGAATTGGGCGAACCAGGTCTATGCCCCAGGGGGGCCCTGAGGCTCCGAGGGAATTCACGTGCTATCTTGACGTGGCGGTGGAAATATTCGTGGGGATATGCAAGAAAAACCAATGGGGGCATCCTCTGGAGGCGGCGGATATTGCGTGTCCTGGGCGGGAGAGCATGAGGGAAGGGGCCAAGAAGAGGAGGATTCTGCGAGACCTAAAAAGACTGCCAATCATAGTATTTGTGGACAATTACTTCTTATACGCCACAAGCTCACGGATGCTGACTCAGATGTTTGAATCTTGGCACGAAGTATTTAGGAGTTTGAAGTGCGTTGTGCATGTGAAGGACTGTTATTTGATGACAACAGCGGCGGACGATTCTGCTGGCATAGTCTTGGGGAGTTTTCGGGCACCCAGGATATCTCGGAATGAGGGCTTTAGATGTTTGGGAGCGTGGATCACTATGGGCCATGACGCGACGAAATGTGTACAACGCATGTTGTCTAGAGGGTGGGCGGTCTTCACGCGCCACCGAGCTGTTTTGTGTGCCAGGCAGGGGAGGCTGGCACGACGTCTGCAACTGCTGGAGAGTTTTGCGAAACAACGCGGCGTTCTTTTGTGCAGGCAGCCTGTTGTATACTAGGCGACAGCTCAGACAGTTCAAAGTCATGCACTGCCGTATGATTAGACAGATCTTGGGGCTTCGGAAAGCCCCCGAAGAAACGGTTCCCGACTTCCAGAGAAGGGTGAACAGGAAAATCCAAGATACCATTAATCGGCACGAAGTGGTGACTTGGGACAGATTCGCTCTCTTTCAGACTCACACATGGGCAGGACATGCTGCCAGAATGCGCAGGTACGGCCCGACACGTGCGTTGCCGCAGGCCCTGGCCTACAAGGATAGGTCCTACCTCGACCGCATTGTGCGTGCGACAGGTAACCAAGGGCATGGACGGAAGATCCACGCTTGGAGATGGGAAGACCCGTTCTTTTTGTATTATGGGTTAATTTTGAGGGAGGTTTGTGATGATCAGGAGAGGTGGAACGATACGGCGGGTGAGTGGGTGGGGTGGAGGTTACATGCGGGGTGCCAGGCAGCCTAAAAGACAGAGGATTGCGGAAGGAAAATGGATACATCAGGCGTTCGAGCAGTGCGACTTTCTTTGTTCCCTCCCCCCTGACGGCTACGAGTAGACTGTCCTGCTTTGTTTCCCCTTTGTGTGGCTCCCCTTACTTAATTTTCTTGTAGGCCCAGGCCCAAAGGCACCGAACTCCGAGAGGCTGTGTCTATCCCTATCTATATCCCAACGCATACTTATCACCCGAGCCTGGCCCGAGCCGCAGCATATTCAGCAGTCGTCTTTGGATGGGCAGCTACTGGGGGGGAATCCGCCGCCGCCGCCCGCCGCCGCCGCCGCCGCCCGACGCCGCCGCCGCCGCTGTCCGCCGCCGCCGCCGCCGCGCCGCCCGCCGCCGCCGTCAGCCACCGCCGCCGCCGCGCCGCCGCCGCCGCCGCCGCCGCCGCCGCCGTCGCCGCCGCTGCCGGATCGCCGCCGCCGCAGCCGCTGCCGCCGCAGCCGCTGCCGCCGCTGCCGCGACCGCCGCCGCCACCGCCCGCCCGCCGCCGCCGCCGCCGCCGCCCCCGCCGCCGCCGCCGCCACTGCCGCCGCCACCGCCGCAGCCGCCGCAGCCGCTGCCCCTGCCGCAGCCGCCGCAGCCGCCCCCGCCGCCAAGTGTACTTTGTATTGTTTTTGACAGGGATGGTGGGGGGAGGCCGCATCGGGTTCGCTGCGCATGCTCCGAATTTTGGGAGGCAGATTGTGTGTTCGTATTGTTTTTTACCGGGGATGGTGAGGGGGGCCCTCATTGTCCCTGGTTGGCTCCCAGTGGCCTGGGGGAGAGAAGGTGTACATTGAACAGTGATAAACCCTTCCCCGAAGCGGAAGAAGGGGATGGAAGAGGAGATACCCTGAACCACCTACGCCTTAAAGAGCTAGTGGGATTCCTCGGGGTGTGTGCTGTGGCTGGTGGTTGCATCCTGGGAGGTCGTTGGGGTCTTCTTGAGATAGTTTCAGTGCCGTCTTGAGCCGACGCTGGGCTGCTCGAGCGCCGTCTCGGGGTGTGAGTCGTCTCGGGGTCCTGTCCCTTCCGTCGGTCTGAGCGGCGCTGTCCGCAGGCCACCGTGAGCCCCTCCAGAGTCCTGTGCCCGCCCCTGCTATGTCCTGCGGTGCGGTCCGCGCAGCCGAGCGGGCGCCTTGTCGGGAGCACGCCGTGGGCCTCTTTGGCAGCTTTGCGAGGCCGCCAGGCCCCGCCTGGGCAGTCCATGGAGCCCTCGGGGTCGGAGCGCTCGCAAACCCTTCGCCCCAAGTCGAACAAACGAGAGCTGCGTGAACATGAGCTGCATCTCCGCGGATGTCTTGGGTCGTCGCTGGACCGCCTCCTCACACCCTTTTGGCGTGCTGAGCGCGGTTGAGCGGCGTTGTGGAAGCGGTGTGAGGAGGCGGTCCAGCGACGACCCTAGAAAGCCGCGCGGACCTCAGACATTCTGTGTTCATGCATGTTTTGCGCGTCTACCTTCGCCCCAAGACGGACCACGTTCTACACCGATGTTTGCGGCAACATTGAGATCCAATGCTCAAGAAGGGGGAGGGGGAACATATGTTGGGACGCGATTCGTGGTGAGCCCGTGCTATTGCTCCGCCAGGGGCACTTCTTTATGATGAGTTGATGGTGGTTTGAGGCACAATTGCCGTTGCAGCCGTAGTTGCCAATCTTTTGTCATACCAGATCTGACGGACTCCGGCCGCGGCGGTGCATCGTCACTCCCGTCTGCGTCTGAGGCACCCACTCCCCCCTCACCCCTCCCTTCCTAACCACACCCCTTCCTCTTCTCCCCTGCCCCTTCCACTGTCTTCCTTTTCTCAAGTTTTCGCCCTTTCGTTTTTTGTGTTCTGTGTATCTTGTGTGTATATATACATATATATATATATGTATATATATGTATGTCACACTATCTGTCGTTTCTGCTTGATTTGTATATCTGTCTCGTTCTCTCTATCTGTTTATCCGTAAGGGCTTCGCCCCCTGCCGCCAGCCCCCTCTCTTTCATAATGGGGTATAACAGACTCGCGTCGGTGCGTCTCGGCGCTGCCTTGGCGCATCTGGGAACAGCGTGCGGGGGCGGATAGTAGGAATCATCAGCGCACAGTATAACGTTGGCGTTGTCCTAGTAGCCTTCGGCCCATGCCGCCACCGTGCCTGGGTTGTGGGTCTGAGGCCTCTTGTATATGTGTTGGGGTGTCGTGGGGAGCCTCTCGGGGGCCTCTTGGAGGCGGTTTGGGCGCCTCTTGGGGGCCTCATGGGGCCTCGTGGGGTATCTTTTGCTTCTTGGAGGCCTCTTGGAGATCGTCTCGGGGGCGCGAACGTGGTGTAATTTACGGGGGTCGCGGCCTCGGGGGCGCGAGTGTAGCGTGATTTACGGGGGTGCGTGGCCCCAGAAACGCGAATGTTGTACAATTTACTGGGAATCGTGGTCTCGGAAGCGCGAATGCGGAGTAATTTATGAGAGACTGTGGTTGCGGGAGCGCGAATGTTGCGTGATTTACGGGGAATCGTGGCTTCCAGAGCGTGAGCACGACGTATTTTACTAGGGATCGTGGTTTCGGGAACGCGAAGACAGCGTCATTTACGATGGATCTTGGCCTCGGGGGCGCGCATACAACGTCATTTACGAGGGATCGTCGCCTTGGAGGTGCGAATCATGTCCCAAGGCCCCTCGGAAATTCTGAGAACCTTTCCGGGGGGCGCTAACCACGGTCCTTTTCGGCTCCCCCCCCCCTCGCGCGCACAGGAACAGTTTATAGTAGGAAGCAGAAAGCAATACTGTAACATTGCAAACTGGAACTGGTGCAGGGAGCAGCGGACCTAATCCTCGCAGCCTGATGGTCCCGCAAGGGGGCCGGCGGATCTCTATGTTTTTCTCTCTTTTTCTTTCACAGAAGAATGTCAGAGATCCGTACGGGTTTATAGGATCTGCGTTGGTCGCCCTTGGCGGCGCCTCCGGTGCTGCCAGTGTGATCATGCCGTGTAGATTGTCGTTCTTCTAGAATGTTTGTCTTTTGTGTGTTTCTTCCATCTCTCTCTCTCTCTCTCTCTTTCTATCACTCCCTCCCTCCATCACTCTTCTCATCCCCTCCCTTCTGGGACGATTGGCAGCAAAAGATGATTTGCACGCTCGTGCCTGGCATTGACCCCTTGTTGTGGACGGGCCCTTGCGTCCGCTTGGCCGGCCATGCACAGCCTCGTTCCCATCGACTGTCAGCGCGGCGCGGGCAGACTTTAACTCTATCCTCGGAGGTGGTGTCGAGGGCTTTCGGAGTGCGCGCGGATCTCCCGGATCGTCGCTGGACCCTCTTGGCGGCGCCTCCAGCACTGCCCCTGGCGCTCTTCGCGTGCCAGTGGAGGGGGGGCCGACCCCGACCTAAGAAGCTCCCGCGGACCTAAGACATTCCATGTTTACGCCAACAGTTCTTATTCCTCATATCCTAAGGTGGGGCTCTTGTGTTTCCCCATATCCTACGGATGGGGTGCTTGTTCCCCATATCCTGAGGATGGGGTTAGTGTTCCCCATATCCTGAGGATGTTGTTCTTGTTATTCCCCACATCCAAAGGATGGGGTTCTTGTTTTTCTCTGACCGCGCCGGAGACCTCACCTCCCCTCCTCACGCGCCAAAATTGCACGGCCTCCGTTCGCGCCAAAATTGCGGGGATGTCTCAAGCGGTTTGCCTGTTTGCATGCCCAACATCCTCCGCTTTCGGAGCAGATTTGGAGGTTGACCTGAGCGAGGCGTTCATTTTCGCCCCCGAGGGGGGCCAGATGTTGAGGATGTCTCGAGCGAGGCGCTCATTTTCGCCCCCCAGGTGGACCAGATGTTGAGGATGTCTTGATCGGTTTGCCTGTTTTGGTGGCCAGACTCGTGGGCACATATTCTCCCCAGGATGGCACAGGAGGCTCCAGCAGGCTCCAGGAGGCCCCAGGAGGCCACATGAGGTCCCAGGAGGCATCAGGAGGCCACAGGAAGACTCGAGAGACCATAGGATGTCCCAAGAGGCTCCAGGAGGCCCCAGGAAGGTCCAGGAAGCCACAGGAGGCCCCAGGAGGCCACAGAAAGCGCCAGGAGGCCAAGGCAACAGGAGGCCAAGGCAACAGGAGGCCAATACTGCTGATGATGACGGCCATGGTGGTGATGATGACATCCAAGGGGGAGCTCCTCCGTTCGCGCCAAAATGATGGGGATGTCTCGAGCGGCTTGCCAGGTTTGGTGCTCGGCATCCTCCGATTTCGGAGCAGATTTGGAGGATGTCTCCAGCGAGGCGTTCGCTTTCGCCTCCAAGGGGAGCCCCCAGAGGGTATTGCATTCCTCCGTTCGCGCCAAACTTGCGGGGATGCCTCGAGCGGCTTGTCTGTTTTGGTGTCCGACATCCTCCGCTTCCGGAGCAGATTTGGAGGATGTCTCGAGTGAGGCGTTCATTTGCGCCTCCAGGACTCCAGGGGGGAGCCGCCAGGGGGTATCGCACTCCGCTCGCGCCAAAAATGGCGGGGATGTCTCGAGCGATGTGCCTGCTTTGGTGCCCAACATGCTCCGCTTTCGAAACAGATTTGCAGGATTTCTCGAGCGAGGCGCTCACTTTTGCCTCCAAGGGGGAGCCGCCAGGAGGTATGTGAGTTGTCAGTTCGCGCCGAAACGGTGGTGATGTCTCAGGCGGTTTGCCTGTTTGGGCGCCCGACATCTTCCGCTTTTGGCGTAGTTTCCGAGGATGTCTCAGGCGAGGCGCTGGTTTCAGTACTCCCAAGGGGGGGCGCCAGGGGGTATATCACTGGCCCTTTCGCGCCCATATTGAAGGGATGTCTCAGGCGGTTTGCCTGTTTTTTTTTGTCGGAGCAGTTCCCGAGGATGTCTCAGGCGAGGCGCTGGTTTCAGTACTCCCAAGGGGGGGCGCCAGGGGGTATATCACAAGCCCGTTCCGCCCAGATTGGGGGGATGTCTCAGGCAGTTTGCCTGTTTGGGTGCCCAACATCCTTCCCTTTCGGAGCAATGTCAGAGGATGCCTCAGGCGAAGCGCTGGCTTCAGTACTCCCAAGGGGGGGGCGCCAGGGCGTATATCACAAGCCCGTTCGCGCCCACATTGGGGGGATGTCTCAGGCGATTTGCCCGTTTGGGTGCCCAACATCCTTGTCATTCGGAGCAGTTTCCAAGGATGTCTCAAGCGAGGCGCTGGTTTCATCCGTAGCCATTTTGGCTCAAGTTTGAAACGCTCCCCCGGCGCTTCGAACTTGGACGCTGCCAAGGGGTTGGCCCGAGCGTCTTGAAGTTAGGCCTCGCAATCTTCTCCAGTCGTGCGCCAAAGCACGCCGTGATATTTAGTTCGCACCGATCTCTCAGCTCCTTGGCCGCGATGGGGGGAAAGTCACGCCGCGGGAACAACAGGAGCTCATCGTCATCGACTCCGCCGAGACGTTCTGCCAGCAGGACGCCTGAGGCTCGATCGAGACGGAACCCCGAGGAGAAGGAAGGTCACATCGCCAAACAGCTAGAGAACATCGGTGGCTCGCTGGCTAGCATGCACCAGATGCTTCTTCAGAGCCACGAAGATGTCCAAGACTTGCGTGTGTTTGTGCAGGGCAGCCTCAACCGCTGTGGTCAGCTTGCTGACCAATTTACCATCCTCGGCCAGGACGTTCACCGTCGGCACGAAGAACTACAGCGTCAGCTACAACAGGCAGGCCGAGAGCAAGATGCCAAGGTCGAGGCCCTGCGTGTCGAGTTCGCCGCCAGCCACCAGTTCATGGACACTGGCTCGGGTGACGTTGTCTCCTCCGCCACGGCCAACCTCGACCACAAGTGCGACATGATATCGAACCAGCTGCAGGAACTACAAAGTGCCCAGGTGGCTGCCGCCAAAAGGATCGAGGAGGTCGCGAGCTCGCAGGCGGCCGAATCGCCACCACTGCAGAGCTCCAGACGGACCGACAGCAGGAACAGCAGTGAGGCGCAACAGAATGATGCTTGCAAGCTTGTGCTGCTAGGCTTCCCCCGTCCTCTTCTGCTCGCTGATCTCAAAGAGATCGGAGAGCGGTGCCGCGCTGCGTTTGCCCCAGCTTCGTCCCGCTCGGGTATCGTTGTGAGAGCCTACGATCTATCGAAGAAGGTGTCTTTTTTATTCGAGAATGCGAGTGCGGCGACCTCTTTCCTAGACAACGTTTCGCGCTCTGGCGGAGAATGGTACACTACCGATCCCCTCAACCCCTCCGCCCCGTTCAAGCTCCGTCTTCGCAGGGACCTTGATCTTAATTCGAGGCAACTCTTTCTCTCGCTTGGTCGGGTTCGCGCTCTTCTCACCCAAGCGCTAGCCCCAAAAGGTCTCTCAGTGGGAAGCACTGGCCTCGGGGGTACAGCATACATCATGCGCCGCCCACACGACCCAGCGCCAGCGGTGAAGCTGGCGGTGGACCCCGCAGGCCAAGTGACCTGCGAGTGTGATCGAGACATATTTGTTGAATTCCAGATTGCGCCTATTCTTGAGTCGGTGCAGGCAGCGGCGGCGGTCCAGATCCGCCGCCCCTTTTCCGCGTTGAAGCTGACCGCCCCCGCAGTGGCGGGCCCTTCCCCCCCCCCCCCCCCTCTTCCCCCTCTCCGCCCTTCCTTCCCCCCTCCTCCCTGTCCATCTGCACGTGGAACACCGACGCTCTCTTTGCCTCGGTGAAGTCACTGTCGAAGAGGGCACCGAAACGCCATCGTAAATTCATACGGCTATGCAACACACACGATATTACCGCAGGACAGGAGACACATGGTCGCAATGGAGACATTGCAGAATTGAAGCGAGAGTTACCAGACCATTCGTTCGCCAGCTGCTTTTTTTTCCCTGACTCTACTCGTGAAGGTGGAGTGGTGACGGCATGTCCTCGTTCCTTCCTCTCCCGCTTCTCCGAGGTTGAGCGCGTGACATTGATTGTGGGCAGGATCATCAAGAGCATGTTTAAGGGTTCGCATGATATGATGGTTACATACAATGTCCACCTGCCCAACACATCTGACCCCTTCCCCACCTTCTCTGGCGTACTTCAATGCTTGCAGCGTGCTGTTTACCGCTATCTTCCTGGGGGGGATGATGCACACGCACGCGCGGTGCTACTCGGCGATTGGAACTTTGCATTAGAGGAGGAAGGGGAGATTTTCAGGAGATGGCAGTGGATTTCGTCCTGGGGATTGCCGTTGCTCCAGGCTGTTTTCCAGGCTGTTTGCCCACTTCACGGAACTCTATCAGTCCCAGGACACTTCGAAGGGGTCTCAGGGGACGTGCCGTTTCTCAAACTTCTCGTTTAGACAGGATTTATACGTCTTTGGCCCCTCCGCTGCCCAGGGACTTTACGGTTGCGACGTCGACGGTTGGAGTATTAAGCGCTGCCATGCCCAGTGACCACATCTTCATTCGCTCTTCGATTGAGAGATTCACCCCCGACCCCCATCATCCTGCCCCCCCCCCCCCCCCCCCCCCCCCCCCCCCCCCCCCCCCCCCTGGATCGCTAGCATGCCCGAATTTGGGCAGGAAGTCGATAAGCTCCTCCAGGACATCCCCGAGGATAGGAATATCTTGAGACAGCTCAATATCGCAGAAGATTTCTTTTTTCAACGCTGGTCGGGCGGCAAGGCGCTCTATCCACTCTCGGCAAGCCCGTTCTTTGCAGGAGCGCCACTTTTGGGCGATGTCAGCACTTCGTGCCGTTCATTTCCCTGATCAACGCCGCCTCCGCTCCGCCCTGGCCGCCTACGAGAGGCTCCGAGTGCACTTTGATAATGATCTCAACTGCCGCAGTTTGAATGGATTGACTCAACGCGTTCACTGTCTGCATCGAAAGGCATTGGAGGAGGGGGAGAAGGAATTATCACGAGCGGAGGTTGATGATTTGCAACGGCGTGCTCTCAAGGCGAAGCTGGAGCGTAGGCAACTTCTCTGGCGGAAATTCAGGCGTCGCTCTGTCCATGGGGCTGTGACCGACGAGTCTGGGAACCCATGCCGCACTCTGGAGGAGCCCGCAAAAGCTCTGGGTGACTTCTGGGCCAACACGTTCAGTAAGCCGTGTATCTCTGAGGACCTCTGGACCGACATCTCCCCCCACATCCAGAAGCTCGAAAATCCCCTCCCTGAGGAATGGAAGCTCGACTATATCTCTTGGCACAAGATGCTCATCAAGAGACCCCGCAGCATGCCTGGCCCCGACGGGATCCCATGCGCGGTCTGGAAAATACCATCGGCATCAAGATTGTTTTATTCGTGCTACCTCACTCTGTTTCAAGAAGACTTCAACGGTCTACCTGATGAGGACATGCCTGATGAGGGCATGCGTTGCAGCCTGTTGGTGTTTCTTCCGAAGGGCGTCGAGGACGCCGACCGCGCCGGTTTCCCATTGCTACGTTCGCCTGCATGCACGCGCCCGCTGAGCATGAACAACACTGACGTTAAGCTGCTCGCAGCCGCATGCATTCTTCCCGTGGTTTCAAATACGAAGGATATGATTGGAGGGGAACAGAAATGTGTGGGTGGGAGGGATATGATGGAGAACGTTGTGATGGCGGAGGCGCGGGGGCTAGAACGACACCTCAGAGATGACCAGAAAGCGGCTCTCTTCTTGACCGACTTTGCCTCGGCCTTCCCTAGCCTCGCCCAATCCTGGTTTTTCTTTGTCCTTTCGAAGATGAGTATCCCATTGGTTATTCGACGCTTTTTTGAAGCTATGTATGCTGAGAACATCGCGATCGTTACAGTTGCAGGGCAACGATTTCAAGCTATCCCGATTGAGAGTGGGGTTAAACAAGGGTGCCCCGCCTCAATGTACCTCTTCGTCCTCGCCGTCACCGCTCGTCTCCCACCATCTCCCTCGCCCTCGCGTATGCCGACGATTTCCTTTTCGGTCTAAAGAACGTGTTGACTGAGCTTGGCCCTCTGATCACTCTCCTCATGCACCTCGAGCAGATTGCGAATCTGCGCCTCAATTTCTCGAAGTGAGTGCTGATCATTTGCGGCGCGCTGGATAACGCTCGTCTTGCGTCTGTGCTAACGAGTTACGGCAACCCCTTCGGGGGAATCAAGATCGGGAATTGGGCGGTGTACCTTGGTTTTCCAATTGGCCCTGGGGCGTCCGAGAATGTCTGGCAATCGGTGATCCCTGGATTCCTGGAGCGTACCTGCCAAACTCGTCAGCTAGGACTTGGTGTGGCTCGGAGCGCAGTGGCGTTCCGCGTGATGCGCCTCTCCAAGCTTTTATTTCGTCTCCAGCTTTACCCACCCAGCCCCATGTTACTTCATATTTACCGTGAAGCTGTCATGCGTCTTACATCGGGCCCTCGTAATGCCATCTCGTATAAGATTGCTACTCATCTTACCGACCTCGGCTTCCGCACAGAGTTCGCCGACCTTAAGGCTGTCTCTTGGGCGACACATATTAGGTACATGCTGAAATCTGGGTTCCTCTTCGGGGTATTGCAGTCTCTGGAGGGCGCCAGAACTGACCTGGAACATATCCCGTATCGCTGGCATGTTGGTTGGAATTGCACATATTTTCTTGGCTTTGCTCGCCGTATGCGTTCCTGGTTCCTGGGCCTCACTACACAGCTCAATGCCCCTTCTCTGCGGCTGCAGCAGAAACTCTACCTCGAGTTCCGTGCCATCCGAGATGGCGAACCTGTTTCAAGTACGATGCTGAGGAGAGTTCGGAAATTATACCCAGCAGCCACTGCCTCACATGTTTCTTGCTTGTGTAAGGCGACCAAGGAGATTTGCGAGTCCACCTCCATGTACCTGGTGGTCGCGCCGCTACGTATGCTTACTGGCTCGATCTGTGCTTCCGCCCGATTTCACTCTGCCCCGATGGGATGTGCATTTGGTTGCGTTACTCCTGGTATGCATGATCTGGACTCAATCCACCACTATCGCCAACGCCCTAAACTCGAGACCATGATTCGGAAATGGCTTTTTGATGAAATTTGTGTGTGATCGGACCCCGTGAGGTTTCCATGGCCCCCCTCGTGTATGCTTTTGTTCTCTGATTCTCTGTCAGCCCTTTTTAAGACGCGCTGCTTGCATCGACGCCTTTCTTGCCACTCTTAATGCCCGTCGCCTCTCTCGCCAAGCCAGCCCGTCAGAGATCTTTGAAGCTCGTCTCCGAGTGACGGCAAGGAGACGCCCACGCCTTGCCGCACTTTGGGGTTCAAGCGTCTTCAACTCCAGATGGTTGGCCCGAGCTCGACCCCCTCGTCAGGAAGCGCTGCCCGCCCGCGCGCCTGGCACGCCGCGAGGCAGACGGGAGCGTTCGCCTGCAGGGGACTAGAGCCAAGGCTACCTTGGAGAGCGAACTGCTCGTCCTGCGGGGCGGCCGCCTTGGCCCCTTCGCCTCTTTAAAGAAAAAGAGCCCTAGAGGCTCCATATCCCCCCACATTTTTATATAAAACAAGAGCGAGGCGCTGGTTCCAGCACCCCCAAAAGGGGCGCCAGGTGGTATTGCACGGGCCCGTTCGCGCCCATATTGGGGGGATGTCTCAGGCGGTTTGCCTGTTTAGGTGCTCAATGTTTGTTTTCGGAGCGGTTCCCCAGGATGTCTCAGGCGAGACGCTGGTTCCAGCACTCCCAAGGGGGGGGGGCGCCAGGGGGTATTTCACTGTCCCGTTCTTGTCTTCGCGGATGGATTTCCTTGATTGGTGCTCGTAGGGAAAGGAGGAGAGAGGAGGAGGAGGACATGGAGGAGGAGGGCGACGGATGGAGGAAGAAACTACTTAAAGTCGTCGTAGTCGTCGGCGTCTCTCTCGGCCTCGTTCTCCACGTGGACTCGCTGACGCTCGGACATTGAAAAAGGACAATGTCTTTTACCGAAGTTTGCCATCATTATGCGATGCACATATGGGGATATCCGCGTCGAGTAGTTATTTCGACCGCGCGGGACACACGAACACACACACATATTCACACTCACACTCACACTCACACTCACACTCACATTCGCACTCACTCAGACTCATACCATATTCACTCACACCCAGACTCACCCACACTCAGACTCACTCATGCTCTGCCTCGCCCTTCCTCACTCAGACTCAGCCAGACCACTTCCGCGCTCAGACTCAAACGCGCGTTGTGATGATGTCTCAGGCGAGGCGTTTGTCTCAGCACTCCCAGGGGGGGCGCCAGGGGGTATACCACAACAGGGCCGTTCGCGCCCAGGTCGGGGGGATGTCTCAGGCGGCTTGCCTGTTTGGGTACTCAACATTTTTCTCTTTCGGAACAGTTTCCGAGCATGTCTCGCGAGGCGCTGGGCTCAGCACTCCCAAGGGGGGCGCCAGTGGGTATTGCACGGGCCCGTTCGCGCCCTGATTAGGGGGTTGTCTCAGGCGGTTTGCCTGTTTGGGTGCTCATTTTTGTTTCTTTCTCGGAGCGGTTCCCAAGGATGTCTCAGGTGAGGCGCTGGCTTCAGCATTCCCAAGGTGGGACGCCAGGGCGTATTGCACGGGCCCGTTCGCGCCCAGATTGGGGGGATGTCTCAGGCGGTTTGCTTGTTTGGGTGCCCAACATCCTTCTCTTTCGGAATAGTTTCCGAGGATGTCTCGGGCGAAGCATTGGCTTCAGTACTCCCAGGGGGGGGGGGGGGGGCGCCAGGGCGTATATCACAAGCCCGTTCGCGCCCATATTGGGGGGATATCTCAAGCGGTTTGCCTGTTTAGGTGCTCAATGTCATTTCTTTTCGGAACGGTTCCCAAGGATGTCTCAGGCGAGGCGCTGGTTTCAGCATTCCACAGGGGGGACGCCAGGGCGTATTGCACAGGCCCGTTTGCGCCCATATTGGGGGGATGTCTCAGCCGGTTTGCCTGCTTGGGTGCTCAGCACCCTTTGCTTTCGGAGCAGATTTGAAGGATGTCTCTAGCGAGGCGCGGATTCCAGCACCCCTACGGGGAAGCCGCCAGAGGGTATTGCATTCCTCCGTTCGCGCCAAAATGGCGGGGATGTCTCGAGCGGGATGCCTGTTTCGGTGCCCTACATCCTCTGCTTTCGAAACATATTTGGAGGATGTCTCGAGCGAGGCGCTCATTTTCGCCGTCACCTGGGGCCAGATGTTGAGGATGTCTCAAGCGGTTTGCCGATTTTGCTGGCCAGACTCGTGGGCACAGATTACCTAACAGCGAAGACTGATAGGTTTCTAGTAGGGTCAAGAGAGAGCATCATGACGCCCCAGGGGGGTCTGGGCGCGATCCGGGGGAGGATGCCGGGGATTGGTTTTTTAGCAAACAGTACAGCACTTCGTGGTCTTCGAGTTCCCAGAACTCTATTCCTGGGCATGATTTTGAATACCCGGAGCGAACTGTAGGCCACTTCGTGTTCTTCGAGTTCCCAGAACTCCATTCCTGGGCATGATTTTGAATGCCCAGGGCCAACTGTAGGCCACTTCGTGGTCTTCGAGTTCCCAGAACTCCATTCCTGGGCATGAGTTTGAATGCCCGGAGCCAACCGTAGGCCACTTCGTGTTCTTCGAGTTCCCAGAACTCCATTCCTGGGCATGATTTTGAATGCCTGGAGCCAACTGTAGGCCTCTTCGTGTTCTTCGAGTTCCCAGAACTCCATTCTCGGGCCACATTTTCAAAGCTGAGGCAGGCTGATGCTGAGGCTGAGGCAGGCTGAGGCTGAGGCAGGCTGAGGCTGAGGCCGAGGCTGAAGGCAGGCTGATGCTGAGGCTGAAGCAGGCTGAGGCTGATGCTGAGGCAGGCTGAGGCAGAGGAGGCTGAGGCTGAGGCAGGCTGAGGCTGAGGCTGAGGCAGGCTGAGGCTGAGGCTGAGGCTGAGGCTGAGGAGGCTGAGGCTGGCCGAGGCTGAAGGCAGACTGAGGCTGAGGCTGAGGCAGGCTGAGGCTGAGGCTGAGGCAGGCTGAGGCTGAGGCAGGCTGAGGCTGAGGCTGAGGCAGGCTGATGCTGAGGCAGGCTGAGGCTGAGGCTGAGGCTGAGGCTGATGCAGGCTGAGGCTGAGGCAGCTGAGGCTGAGGCTGAAGGCAGCTGAGGCTGAGGCTGAGGCTGAGGCTGAGGCTGCAGGCTGAGGCTGAGGCAGGCTGAGGCTGAGGCCGAGGCTGAAGGCAGACTGAGGCTGAGGCTGAAGCAGGCTGAGGCTGAGGCAGGCAGGCTGAGGCTGAGGCAGGCTGATGCTGAGGCAGGCTGAGGCTGAGGCTGAGGCTGATGCAGGCTGGCTGAGGGCTGAGGCTGAGGCTGAGGCTGAGGCTGAGGCTGCAGGCTGAGGCTGAGGCTGCAGGCTGAGGCTGAGGAGGCTGAGGCTGAGGCTGAGGCTGAGGCTGAGGCTGAGGCTGAGGCTGAGGCTGAGGCTGAGGCTGAGGCTGAGGCTGAGGCAGGCTGAGGCTGAGGCTGAGGCTGAGGCTGATGCAGGCTGCAGGCTGAGGCTGAGGCTGAGGCCGAGGCTGAAGGGACTGAGGCTGAGGCTGCAGGCTGAGGCTGAGGCTGAGGCAGGCTGGCTGAGGCTGAGGCTGAGGCTGAGGCTGCAGGCTGAGGCTGAGGCTGCTGAGGCAGGCTGAGGCTGAGGCTGCAGGCTGAGGCTGAGGCTGCAGGCGAGGCTGAGGCTGCAGAGCTGAGGCTGAGGCTGAAGCAGGCTGAGGCTGAGGCTGAGGCAGGCTGAGGCTGAGGCTGAGGCTGAGGCTGAGGCTGCTGAGGCAGGCTGAGGCTGAGGGCTGAGGCTGAGGCAGGCCTGAGGCTGAGGCAGGCTGAGGCTGAGGCCGAGGCTGAAGGCAGATTGAGGCTGAGGCTGAAGCAGGCTGAGGCTGAGGCTGAGGCAGGCTGAGGCTGATGCTGAGGCTGAGGCTGAGGCAGGCTGAGGCTGAGGCTGTGACTGCGACTGCCGTTGCCACTGCGACTGTCATCGCCACTGCGACTACGACTGCGAGAACAGCAGAATTCTATAACTGGTTCTCATCTGAATCCTAAGGGGAATGCTTCCAGATATGCTCCTACACATCGCTGTCAGGTTGCTTTGCCGAGATAAATGTCTTCAGGATGCAGCACGAGGCCACAGGAGGCTCCAAGAGGCCACAGGACGTGCCAGGAGGTAGCAGACTGCCATAGGAGGCTACAGGAGTCTCCAGGAGGCCCCAGGAGGCCCCAGGAGGCTCCAGGAGGCTCCAGGAGGCTCCAGGATGCAGCAGGAGGCCACAGGAGGCCACAGGGAGCGCCAGGAGGCACCAGGAGGCCCTGAAGGCACCAGGGGGCCCCAAGAGTCCCCAGGAGCAGGAGGCATCAGAATGCCACAGGAGTGGTTCCAATCTCATGTGTTGTACGTCTACTTCTATAGATTGTGCTTCCCCTGGAGCACGAATCCTCGGTGTTCTACGTATATTTCGGAAGATGTTGCCTCCCTTGGGGCACGAGTCCTTGGTATTTTACGCGTGCTCCTACAGCTTGCCCTTCTCCTGCGGCTCTAATCCGCAGTGTTCTATGTACGTCTGTTCCTCTATATGGTCCAGGGCTTGGGCCCCCCCCCAATGCTGATGCCATTGGGCCCCCCCCCCCGCGCGATGGTCCCCCCCGCCCCCCCCTGTGGGCGTGGCGTGGTGCTGCGCTGCGGTGCCCCCCCCCCCTGTGGATGTGGTGTGGTGCTGTGGTGGTTCAGAAGTGGGCGTGGCGTGGTGCTGCGCTGCGGTGCCCCCCTCCCCCCCCCTGTGGATGTGGTGTGGTGCTGTGGTGGTTCAGAGGTCGTCGTCGTCGTCCTCGTCGTCCTCGTCGTCCTCGTCGTCCTCGTCGTCGCCGTCATCGTCGTCGTCGTCGTCGCCGTCATCGTCGTCGTCACCGTCGTCATCGTCGTCATCGTCGTCGTCGCCGCCGCCGCCGACGGCGTCGCCGCCGCCGCAGCCGTCGGCGTCGTCGTCGTCGTGGTCTCGTCGTCGTCGTCGCCGTCGTCGTAGTCGTCGCCGTCGTCCTCGTCGCCGCCGCCGCCGCCGCCGTCGTCGTCGTCGTCGTCGTCGTCGTCGTCGTCGTCGTCGTCGTCTCTTGGACCATACCATCTGGGGGGAGGGGGGCCGAGGAATCCTGGGACCATACCATCTGGGGGGGGGGGCCGTGAACCCTCGACCCTGGATCATGTATTGGGCCTCTCCTGGGGCGCCTCAGGAGGAAACTGGAAACCCCAAGAGGCCACAGAAGGCCCGAAGAGGCTCCAGGAGGCCCCAGGAAACCCCAGGAGGTTGCAGGAGGCCCCCGAAGGCCCCAGGCTCATGCGCAGAGACGCGTTCGTATTACTGAGATTGGTTCACACTCCAACTCATTTACAGTTAGATTCATTCCCAGACCGTCAATATTAAGCCCGTGAGTTTTCGGAAACTCTTGCGCCTAGAAACTCACGGCGGACAGGTCCATGCTAATCGATATCAATATGGGGGTCCACGCAGTGAATAATTACATGGTTTCTTGCCGTTTGCCTGGCAGGCGCATCGCTTCCTCTACCCAATCACATGTGTCCCCAGCAGGCCGAACGCGTTTCGGAACGGGTGCGTTGCGTCCACTAGTCCAATTGAAACAGGTGCTGGCGCAGAGAGATCAGTCGTCATGGTGATTTGAGTTGGTGTGCTGAGGAGGCTGGCAGTCCAGTTTCTTGCGATAATTCCTGCATTTTGTATTGACCGCTCCCACGCCTGATTGCCGCAGCGCTTGCAGGCTTTCATCCCAGTCCAGATCGCAGTCTGGCCCAGCTCCACAGCCGAAGGCACCCAGATGGTCGTTGAGCTTGAGCTGACGGACCGAGCTTCTCGACGCTTTGCTGTCTCACGGTCCTATTCTTGGCGTTGTCATAATAAGTTATGGATCAATCAGCGCAGGGTGGTTGGCCATGTTGGTATCATTCTGGGCATACCTGTTAGGGACCATGCCGCCACACGTACTCATCGCCAGGGCCCCTGCGCACATGGGAAGCATCGTGGAGTTCTTTTGAAAGTGTTTTGCGGGGCGTCTTGAGGGATTCTTGGTGGTCTCTTACGGCCTCTTGGAGGCCTCTGGTGGCCTTTGGACCATCTCGGGGGCCTGCTGGCGGTATCGGGGGCCCTCTTCATGGAAACGGTTCGCGAAATGGCATTTCAGGTTCGCCTATTGGGCTCTTTTTTGGGCATCGGGGGCCGTGATGGGGCGATCTTGGGGGCCTCTTGGGCCACGATCCTCTGGCTGATAAGGTGCATTTGTTCACGTCACACAGAGACATACAGTCCGTCAGTGATGTTGTCTTCTTGGGCTGGCCGACGGCCTCCAACACGCGCCCAAGTGAGGCCATTTGAGGCTAGTTTCGAAGTGTGGGATCCGTACCACGGTCCCGAGCACTCAAAAGAACAAGTCGCGCGGGGATTCCCAGTAGCGCGCGGGAGCGCCCGTGAGCGCCCAGAGCACGTGGCCCCGGCCCCTGACAGAGTATCTATTATATTCGATACAAGAAATTCGGGCTGACTTGAGGGAAAACCATTTCGTGCTTCGGGACAAGGTGGTGGACATTCTCCAATCAGCGCTCGTTCTGAAGGGCCGTGAGGAAGGATATGGGATATGGTGAATGCGGCCGCCGATTTCGGTTGTCCCTTGGGTGTGTGGGCTCTTGGCCTGTGGTTCATGGAATGCCGGATTCAGGCCGAGAGAAGAAATCGCAGGATAGGGAGTATGGTGGACATCGTATAACGTAGAAAGTATAAGAAGTGCCGGGAGTGCAGATGTCGGAGGAGATGCAGGGAGTTTAGAGAGCGTTACGAGCGCCGTGATTGTGGAGAGTGTGTAGAGCGCGGGAGGGATAGGGCGTGTAGCGATTGTATAGGGTGTGGACGTTGTAGAGCGCGTCGAAAGTACAAGTCATGTGGAGAACGTCGCGTGAACAATTGGATGTGTATGGTGGCGAAGGTGGGTGCAGTGAGCGACGAGAGTGTATCTGTACAATGCCCATAGTGCGCACATAGCGTACATCGTGTTGGGTGTAGCCCGGGTGGTGCAGAGAGGGTCGTGTGCACAAGTTGTATCATGTGTAGAATATGTGGCAGGACGTAGAGCGTATCACATGCAGATCGCATGGAGCGTAGAGAAAGCCTATCGCGCACATATTGTTGATTGGTTGGGGAGTTTGTTTAGAGCGCGCGGTTTCCAGAGAGAGAGAGAGAGAGAGAGAAAAAGAAAGAAAGAAAGAAAGAAATAAAGAAATAAATACAGAAATAAAGAGAGAGAGAGAGAGAGTAGCTATCGAAGACGCATACGGCGAATCACCGCCGCCCCCTGTCTTTTTGGAAGCGCCTATGTGGCCGAACGTTGAGGCCAGATCTGCCAAGCTATCGGACCATGTGTTCCCCGAATCGGTTTGGAAAGCCTTCGGGGAACACGTGGGCATCTTGAAGGTCATCTTGGCCGCCTGGAGGCCATTTTGACCTTTTCGGGCCTTCTTGGAGGACGTCTTGAAGGGCTCTTGGGCCGTTTTGGAGGTCACCTTGAGCGTGTTGGAGGCCTCTTCGGCCGTCTTGGGGGCCTCTTGGGGCCGTCTTGGGCCTCTTGGGCGATCTTTGGGGGCATGTGGACCGTCTCGGGCCGTCGGAAGGCCAAACAACAAGCAAATGCCACAATCCTTCAAACACTCATGGGAAATCAATGATTTGGGCCTTGTCGGGCCTTCCTGGAGGCCCTCTTGGGGGCCTCTTGGGCCGTCTTGGGCCATCTTAGTGCCATCTTCGGCCGTCTTGGTTGGCCCCTGGCCCGTCCGACGCCGTCTGGAGCCGTTTGGGCGGCCTCTCTGGGCCGATTTGGGGCCCTCTTGGAATGCTCCAGGGCCGTCTTGGAGGCCATCTTGGGCGTCTTAAAAGCCTCCTGGGCCGTCTTGGGAGCCCCTTGGGGCCGTCTTGGGGGCCTCTTGGGCCGTTCTGGGGCCATCTTGGAGGCCTCTTGGGAGATCCTTGGGCGATCTTTGGGTGCTTTTGGGCCGTATCGGGCCGTCGGAAGGCCGAAACGAAGCAAACATCAGAATCCTTCGAACACGTAGGACAAATCAGTGTTTTTGTTATTTTTCTGGCCTTCCTGGAGGCCCTCTTGTCTTGGAGGCCGCTTGGGCTGTCTTGGGCCAGCCTCGAGCCAACTTCGGCCATCTTGGTGGGCTCCTGGCCCAGCTGACGCCGTCGGAAGCCGTTCGGGGGCCCTTTCGGGGCCGACTTGGGGCCCTCTTGGGGTGCTCCGGGGCCGTTTTGGATGCCATCTTGGGTGTCTTGGAGGCCTCTTGGGTCGTCGTTGTGCCCTCTTGGGGCCGTCTTGGAGGCCTCTTGGGCAGTCCTGAGACCATCTTGGAGGCCTCTTGGGCGCTGTGGGTGCGATCTTGGGGGCCTCTTGGGTCGCCTTGGGGCGTCGGAAAGCCGAGAAGAAGCGAATGTCAACATCCTTCAAAAACCTGAGGAAAATCAATGTCTGTGGCCTCTTCAGGCCCTCCTGGAGGACCTCTTGGAGGCCTCTTGGGCCGTCTTGGAGGCCTCTGGGGAGCCTCTTGGGCCGTCCTCGGCCGTCTTGGACTCTCTTGGGCCGTATTGGAGGCCGTCTAGGACCATTTTGGGCGGACTTGGAGGCCATCTTGGACCATCTTGGAGGTCATCTTGGGCCATCTTCGCGATTGTTTGAGGATGTCCCCAGCGAAACGGCCGTTTTGGGGGCTTTGCAGCCGCCTCTGGGCAAGCGTCCCGGGACCCCGGCGGGACGCGCCGGAGCACCAGGGGGAGTCCTTTTGGAAAAAGAACCAACACCGAAACCGTAAGAAGTTCAGCACGCCAGGCACCCCTGTGATGACTCGACAGGGGGCGGCGGACCGAATGGCCTTTGGCCCATCCCGCCACCGTGCCTGCGCTGCGGGTCAGAGTTTTCGTTGGGGTCTCCTCCTCTTCCTCATCTCTCGCGCCCCCGCGGGTGTCCTGGCTAAGCAATTATGGCAACCCGTGAGGCCCCGCCTCTGAAGGCCGCCCCCCTCGCCCCGACCTCGACCGACGGCCGCTCAACGCGGGCCCCAGGCCCGTCCCTGGGTCCATCACGCCGTATCCGCGCCCTCGCGGTCTGGATCCTGGGGCGCCCCGACTCGCGTGGTCCGGGGGGTCGCGGATGGGCACCCCGCTCCCCACAGCGCTTCAGATCCTCATCGCGGAACTCCAACCAGGACCACCATCGCGGGCGCTCCCACACCAGGAGTGAGAGACGCGGCAGCCGATCCACATCTCGCGGCCGCAGCCGATTACCCTTCACCCGCGACCGCGTGCGATCCCCAGCGGCGACACTGTGCAATCGAAGACGTGATCGAGCCTATGAGACGCGCGAGAGGTTCCTCCTTCTAGCCGACACATCACTGTGGCATCTACGTTTTGATGTGGATATCATTACCTGTCCAGTTCACCACCAATTTGTACAAAAATAATGAATCCTCGTATTGCCAAGGTGAACATGTCGACGTGCCTGAGACGTTACCATATTGGTGGCTGGAAGAGAGCACACACGCGCTGCGTAACAGTCAGAGTGGGACACAACGCTTGCACGACGAGCTCGCGCAGACCTCCAGACTTACCATGGTGCTTGACCTACCGCCGACACAACATTGCGTCGGTGGCAACGCCCGCATCTGTTCTAGGACAACGCCACGGTCCACAGCAACGCTGTCACGAACATGGATATTGGATTGCGGCTCCGCCCACCACATCCAAGACAAGGCATACCTTCAATCGCACGAAACCACTCACGTGCATCAAGGACGAGAACATACATTCGAAACAGCCAACGGTGTCCGCATCGTCAACGAACACATCCACCTCACACAACTGCATTTTCGAATATCTAGTTCGGCACTGCAATGAACGACGGCCCATCGGTATTATTTTCAGGACGACTGGTACAGGAGGACGGTTCCAGGCAGATCTGGGGCCCGCAGCTTGGTTACCTACTACTGGACCCTCGTGGTCAATAGTGCAGACTCAACGTCAACAGCCGCATTCCAGAGCTCGACTTCAGCGATGTACGAAAAAATTGGCCGCCTCATTTGTGTGCCACTACCTGCATCCCGACGGTGTCGACGCGCACGGCAACGGAACGACGACAGTTCGTTTCTACTCACAAGCAAATGTTGCGAGGATGATCCGAGTGCCCTCGGAGACACACCCGCATTCAGGCGTAGTGCTACGGCGCCGGTGGGCACACCTACATTCGCAACGGATCGGACTGATTCGATGTCTAGCACAGTTGCGCCGGTGGGGACACCCGCACATGTGCGACCTGGAAGACCACGTCCACCCATCGATCCATCACTTTACATTACTCACAGTCCCAAACACCCCGATTGTGAGATCTGTGCACGCATTCTGGTACACAACACACCATGCCGACGCCAACGCCGACCCAACCCACCAACGGACCCACTATGGATGACATTCAGTACGAGGCGTTCGTGCCCAAACGATTCGGCGAGGCTCTGAGTGGTGGCCACGTCGCCCTTGAAGCAGACGACGCATTTGACAAATATGGCGACAAACGCGCCCTGGTCGTGCTGGACAAGTTCACGGGCACTATCATGGCGCGCCCCGCGAAGCACAAGGACGCCGAGACTACCGAGGCATCCATTCTAGAATTTCTCGCCCCGAATGAAGAAGTGCAACGCATTTGTGCAGACAGCCCGGGGGGGTCGCAGAAAGCATGCCGCCCACTGGGCTGGCGACGCGACGCCATCACACCACATCGGTCACAAACCCATGGCATGGTCGAGCGCGCGGCCAAGTCCGTTATACAGGGCACCCGAGCGGTGCTCCACAATTCTGTATTGGGTCACGAATGGTGGAGGGAAGCTTTGCAGGCGTGGTGTTGCGGCCGCAATTTTACTTCTCGACCCTGCCACAGCATTGCTGCCTCTCTGGAGGCACACGCAGACTTCACATCACATGAAGTTCGCTTTGGAGAATCCTTTCAGGGACACATTGTTCCTCTTGGTACTCGCATCTTCTGGAAATGCCTGAGCCCGCGCATCAGCGAGTCCGCAGCGAAGTTTGGCGAGACCACGCGAGAGGGGCTGTTCATGGGATGCAAGCTCCATCCTGGTGGGCGTCAGTGCGGCGACTACCTCGCCATCGACGCGGCCGCGCGCGCCGGGCATCCCGACGGGGAACATTGTCATGCACATCGTGCAAAGAACATCGCGATCCCAGAAAGGAGGCGCGTTTTCCCTGTCAGAGAAGATCTTCTACGACATCACAATCCAGGAGCACTGCGTCGATATCTTTCCAAACGCCCCGACCATTAAGGGAACCGGCGAAGGGCGACCCTGTCCTACCATGCCGAGCTGAGTGGGATGACCCCAGCGATGACCCCAGCATTTCGAAGCTCCCCTAACCAGACCATCCCGAAGCATCTGGCACCGGAGGAAGATCTCCCGAACCAATCTTTCCCGAGGCACAGGGGCCAACGGCTCCAGCTCCTGAACCTGACTGTTGGGGGCAACGCGGCGAGGCTATATTATTTCGCATCCGTGCACCGCGGGCGAAATGTTTCGCCCCACTGGCGACGTGATCGGGGCCCCTGTTCCGGCCGACAAGCTTCGCGTTGCCCGTGCCTTCGAGACCGCGTCATCTTTCGAGGGCGGGAGATATTTCCGCGACGCATGGGGTGGCGGCGACAACGACCACCGCCACATTAGTGAACCCTGGACCCTCATGGTCCGCATTGCGGCCCGAGATCACCACCGACGGCAAGGTCAATAATCGCGGTCGCCAAACCCGCGTCCAGGCTGCGTCCCGACCAGACCATGTCTTGCCTGAGTTTTGGAATAGCATGTCGAAGAAAGAACGACTGGCGGAGAAATAGTTCGCCAAAGATGTGTTCCGCGCGCGAGAGACACGTCACAATTCCGCCCTTCGCGTCTGGACACGAACCGACCAGAATGCCCACCACTTCCTGACCACCAACGGCGACGGCCTCCCCTGGACCACTGTGGAGCGACGCATCACTTACGACCTACACAACGACGCCGTCATTCGCGACGAGAACGTGACGGGCGTCACCAGTAACCGCGCTACTCACGCTCCTCTCCCTGATGGACCACGTGACATCACCGCTGTCTTATACTACCGCTCACAGCCGGATGCAAACTCCGCAGGAGTCGCACGCTCGCACTTGCTGCTGGATAAGTACAGCGCGGTGCCCATGATGCCGCCTGCACTCGACCACCATCAGAAAAGTGGGAGCAAACTCGACTCCACCCACTGGGGGCGGCCTCGCACCGTTGCCCGCAATCTCGTCACACGCAATATCATTAGGAAGTTGGGGCTGAGAGGCGTGCGCAATGCCCGCGTCGCAAAGAGTACGATCGATAGGAACAGAAGTAACCGTGGATGCTCGATACTGTTAAGGAACGTGACGTTGTTGTCCGCAACACACAGGCTGAATCCAAAACGGTTCATGTCGCCAACATATTGGACCATCTTGTCAAACGTGCTGAGTAACCACCAGAATTTCAAAAGTATAAAGGGCGCCTTGTGGTTCCAGGCGGCAGCATGAAAGACCAGAGTGGCCCGGCCGCCGTTTCCGCCGACTCCGACGCTGCATCCAGCGCCTCCCGCATCGAGGCCTCCGAGCTATGCGACGCCATTGCGCAGTTACCTGGCAGCGGAGGTGAGCAGAGTGATGCCCCAGGAGCATCGATTCGGCTCAACACTGCGGAGACGGTCGGATCGACTTTTTGGATACATGGATTGCTTTACCCAAGTGGGGACAGCCTACATCTCGGGCTAAATGCGAGAATCCTGTCTGCCGACTACGACTCGCTCTCTATGGCCACCCACTAGCAGGCGTCTTTTGGGAGCGTCGCTGTCGGGCGTGATTAGAATCGGTGGGATTCCGCTCCGTCCCTGGCTGGGAATGCGCATGGGCATGCCAAGTTGAATCTCATTCTGTCAGTATACGTTGGCGACTTCAAAATGACAGCACCCACAGCCAACCTTGAATCATGATGGGATCTTATACGACATAGCGGAATCGAGGCATACCCACCTACACAATGCGACCACTACTTGGGATGTGGTCAGGATACTGGCAGGTGCCACATAGCGCATTCGCGAAACGCGCGGCAACGATCCGACCCGTGCTCCCAGAGCATGGCCCAAGACAGCGCGCATCAGCATCCAACGATCGTGGGATGCGACCCGACTTGCCTTTTTATACCGACCAGTGCATTACGCGGGATTTGGGATGCTTTTTCCAAGACAGTTGGGATGCCTGGCTCACGTAAGAAATGATCCCCATCGCCCAAGCCACGTACATCCCAGCCTCGATCTCGTGCGCCTGTTGACAAAACCGCATCAGATGTTGTGTGCCGGTTGGAAAAAATAACACACATGACTCCGTGCGCATAACCTGCGACGATGTCCCACATGCTGGCGCCCCCAGCATTCAATATATTTCATTATCGGGTAGGGATTGCACTGGCGAGGGCGCCCTTTGCCCTGATGCGGCCAGTGTTATCATGCTGGCCTTATGCGAGGCAAGATGTTGCAGGTTTGACCGCGCGCGCCCAGTCTGTATGCTCCCACGGGAGATCACCCAGTGGAGCTATGCTTGCGACAAACGAATACATCGATTGGTATGTTACTTGAAATTTACACGCTCACACTGCTTTCACGGATGGACTGGTGACAGGTCGGATCACACTTCGATCGCGCTCTTCACTGACGCTTGCCTCGCGGACTGCGCCGACAGCTCGAGGCCGACCGCTGGCGTATTCGTTGCGCTGGTGGGCCCCGACCAATTTTTCTCGCTCAGTTCCGCATGCTAGAAGCAGACTGTGGTGTCCCACATTCATCCACGGAGTCCGAGATTGTGGCCCTCGACGCTGCCTTGCGCGCAGAAGGCTACCCCCCCCCTCATTCTGGGAGGCAGCGGTGCAAGACATGGATGGCCCGCGGGGCCCGCGGTTCGTCACTGGCCGCCGAGAGGCAGCGCCGCAAAACCCCGCAGAGATAGGCTCCGCCCGCGCGAGCTTCTTCTCCAGGCGCCAGGACACCGGCCAGAGCTATCCCGCCATCCCGTACAGCATCATCCAACATCATGGACGATGACATCATGCTTCATGCTCTACGTCCCCCACCCACCAAGGCACCACCTCCAGTGGTACACCTCATTGTGGCTGCGGACAGCGAGGCAGGGATTGCGATCGTCCAAAAAGGACGGACACCAACACTCCGTTTCATACATCGATCACATCGCATTAAAGTGGACTGGATCACCGATACATATCAGCAGGAACGCATACATCTTGAATTCGCAGGCACAAAAGAACAGGTTGCTGACGTGATGACCAAACATTTTGAGCCCAAGACGGCCCACCCATGGCAATATCTACTAGTGCTGTCGCTCATCTTTTCCCGCTGCCGCGAAGACCGCGAAGACGCTGGAGACCGCCAAGAACGCCAGTCTCGCTGTTCTTGACCCCAACAATTTCTCTGTCGCGACCATCATTCGCACGCGTGCATGCGTTGTCAGATGCGCGCCCTGCCGCAGCCGTCATCAGGATCACAGACAATCGCGCGCGCGCCTCCCTCCCGACCTCTTGGTGGCAGAGGCAACGCCGCCGCTCCAGTTCGGCCCAGCATGGCGAACGCTCCGATTGAGCTGCAGGGAATGCGGATTGGAGGCGTGTCTCCTGTTGGCGCCGATGGGAACATCCGCAGTGGGCCTGCGCTCAGCCGCAGATTGCCCGCCGCCGCAGTCAGGCAGACTCCCCGATGAGCTCTCTCTTGCACCTCGAGAAGCGCCCCGATGGGAACGGACAGTATACGTTCCGTTCCAGTAAGCAGGGTCCCATCACCACTACAGATCATGCGGCGTATGAGACCATTGAGTTGCTGAGCGGCAATCGTCCTCCCAACCCATCGCTTTCCACAGCGGCACCATGGATCGCCTTCATGTTTGCGTGGCGTTCCTTCGAGGGCTTGTACCTGGAGGATTCGGCCATCGACGACACCATTCGGCAGTGCCCGGATTACCTCTTCCATGACGCGCTTCCTGTTGGCGACGACGGGTTGACATGTCCGCCGAGAGATATTTGCAACCAATTCGCCAGCAGCATGTGGAATATTTCGAAGATGCCATGGGAAAAGGTTGGCAGCGCATTCATTGGACAAACCGCGGGCCCCACGATCGTACGCGATGCGCGCAGTTACGCCGACAACCCCATGCCCCCACATGTCATGGGGCACGGGCTCACATCCTAAATTTTCTCCGCCCAACCTCGTGTGAATGTCAAACTGCCACCGCAACCGCCGACGGCTCCACGCACATCCGATATGGCGGGCCACATCGGCAATATAGCTGAGGCACTGCAGAGAACCTGCTGCCGATTCTTCCACGTTCTGACATTCATTACCAAATGCGAGATGACAACATCGTCTTGGGTGACTGTTCGTGGCGGTTTCGGTGGGGGGCCGCCTCCTGTTCGTTCCTCCCTCCGCTGTCCTCTCGTTGTCTTCCTCTTCTTCCCTCCTGCTGGCGCAATTTGGGCCGTGGCTCGCTAGTTGCGACTTTCGGACGGCGCCAGGCGCTTCCGGTGCGCTTGCGATCAAAAAAGTAATTGCGCCATTTCATCCAGCAGCGATGCCCAGGCGAGTTGCCCTGATCAGGGATCCGGAGGGACACGCCGTGGAATAACGGGCTGGGGGGCGGGGGGGGAGCCATCATATCCCAAAATGGGAGGATGGCGGAAGAACAGAAGGAGGAGGAGGATGAGGAGGACGAGGAGGAGGATGGGAAGGGGGAGGGGGAGGGGAAAACGGGGAACACTGGGAGTAGGGATAAAGCAGGTTGGTAGGTAAGTTGGTAGGTAAGTCGGTCGGTCGGTGCACTTTCGTAGAGGATTGCATGTTGGGCCCGCGCGCCTGGGCCTTTTGGCAGGAGCACCAAGTGGTGGAGGAGGAGCAGGAGGAGAGCCAGCAGAATGGCCAAAGGTTTTCTGGATGCCTCTCAACGTCTCTTCGGATGTGTATGATAGTTTCTTGGCGTCCCCTTTTGGGCGTCTTGCGAGCCTCGTGGCGGTTAGGGGGGCCTCTTGCGGGAGAGGCTTTTTTTCAGGAGGGGAAAAAACACACAGACACAATTAATCGTCGATTCCCAGGAGAATATAGGATAATATGGGAAGTGGGGGGGAAGACAGAAACCCAGAAAATATAGGAAAATATGGGGAATCTTTTTATTTGTGTGTATTTATTTGTGTGTCCCAGGGCCCCTTCATTTTTGGAGGTCGCTTGGGAGACTCTTGTGCACCTCTTGGGAACCTCTTGGAGCCTCCTGGTTCTTCGGACCTTTTTGGGGCATTCTGGGGCGCGCGCCTCGGACGCCATCTTTGAAGGGAAACTGGGACACACAAATAAATACACACAAATAAAAAGATTCCCCATATTTTCTTATATGTTCTGGGTTTTTGTCTTCCCCACCACTTCCCATATTTTCCCATATTTTCTGGGAAATCGACGATTAATTGTGACTGTGTGTTTTTTTCCCTCCTGAATCTTGGGGCCATCTTGGAGGAGATCGATCAAACAAGGGAGGGTAAATTAGAGTCTCCCCCAGGAGACCAAAATGGCCCCCCAAACATTGTTTCCCTCTCGCCGAGGACGTCTTGGACACTCCAACGCCTCGCGACCCACCCCCGTCCAGGTGCCAGGTTGAGGGTGTAGGGGGAGGGGTAAGCCTCTCCCCCAAGGGAAAGGCGGGGGATGGGACGCAGGAACTCTCTAAATCGCTCACGCTCTAAAGGGCTGGTGGGATTTGTAGCATTAGGACCATCCACTTACTGGCGGTGCCAGGACACGAACATAGTGCTCGAGGACGTGGTCATCAGCTTCCCCGCGCCGGCAAACTCCAGGCGTGCCCTCTCCCCCCCCCGCTGATGGATTGGAGGAGTGAGGAAGTGTGTGGAACGAGTTTTGATGGTTCTCAGGTTCTGTTTGGTTTTCCAGAAAGGGCGGAGGCCCATGGTTGGTTTTTGGTCGTGTTGTTCTGGCCCCTCGATTGGGCAGGCCCGGCAGGCATCCCGCTTTTGAACAATGGGGTACGGGGCCAGTTTTGGAAGAATCAACGCGTGTCGCGCGTGCCCGCTCGAGGGAATGCTCCCCCCTATGCCGCTCCCTCAATCAATAACATTGTATGCAGGTCTTCGTTTTCCGTGCGCAGATTCATATTGAGGGGTGCGCCGAACATTGCAGAACATCTCGTGTAAGGTATACCAGATAGTTTTTGCGTGCCCGCTCGAGGATTGAACGCCCCCTTTTCAGAATGTTCTACAAACAACGCGCCGGAGGCCCAAGATGGCCCAGGAAGGTCCTGGGCGCCTCTGGATGCTGGTGGAGCGGGGACCCTGTGAATTCGCGAGGATCGTGGCCCCGGGAGCGCGGGCGCAGCTTGATTGAGCAGGGACCGTGGCCCTGAGTGCGCAGGCGCAGCGTACATTTGGATGGACTCTGGTCCTGACAGCGCGGACGCAGAACACACCTTAGGCGATGCTTAAGAAAACCTAAGTTTTCGGCCAGAGTCTCGATTATTCTTAATGTTTCGATGCGAATCCTAACATTTTAGTAGAACCGTTGGGTTTTTATCCAAGTTCTGAGACTATGAATTTCTTAACCCATGATTTCTTAAGCATTTCGCAGGGTGTAGATTGCGAAGGATCGTGGCCCGGGAGCGCAGACGCAGTGTAGTCTACGAGGGGCCGTGGCCCTCGGAGCGGGGTCGCAGCGTCATGTACGGGGGAGCGACCCTGGAAGCGCAAATCCGGCGTAAACTGCTACGGGGTGCGGCGCTGGGAGCGCGGAACCAGCGTAATTCACGAGGGATCGTGCACTAGCGTAATTTACAAGGGATCGTCGCTCTTCAGAGCGTGAATGACCTACCCCGCTTTCGCTTCCAGGCAAAACCAAGTCATACCACGCGCCTCCTCGTCAAGCGGCCTGACCAGTACAGGCCGCAGTTTGGCATCGCTTGGTATCTCTTGGAAGCGAGGGTGGTCAAAAGCGAGGTAGGTTTGTTTCCCCCTAAAAGGGATCGTCGCTCTGGGAGCGCGAATCCAGCGGGGAAGGCTTACCGAGCAGTGTCGGTCACGTTCTGGGGCTCGTCCCCTGGCGCGGCTTATGACTCGTCCCCTGGCTTGCGCGTCCCCTTGCACGTCTGCGACGCGTCCCCTGACACGTTCCTTGGCGCATCCCATGGCACGTCCCTTGGCACGTTCCTCGGCGTGTCCCCTGGCGCGTCTACTGCCACGTCCCCTGGTACGTCCACTTGCGCGTCCACTGGCGCGTCCCATGGCTCGTCCTCTGGCGTTTCCCCTGCCGGTTCCGCGGCGCGACCCCTGGCCTGCCCCGTGGGACATCCTTGGACGCCCCCTGGCACGGCTTCTTGCCTCTCGAAGGGGCCGCCTTGCCTGGCCTCTGTCCGCAGCCCCCCCACTGGGCCCTCAGCCTATTGTTCTCGTGTGCAGCTGTGCTCTAGAGCTCGGACCGCCTTATTTTTTCTCATTCGTCGTCCTTCGTCCTCGGCCCCCCCTGATTCCTGGCCCCTCCCCTGTCCCCCTGATCCGTTATCGGTCTCCGCGCTGGCCCTCTTATTATGTTCGTGCTCGTTTCTCCCTGGGGTGGGGAAGGTCCCAGCATGGCCCAGTGAGATCCCCATCCTCACCTTGTTCCTCCTGTCTTGCCACGACCTCGTGCAAGAGCCAGGGCATGCGTGCCTCTTGTTTTCGTGGTCGTCATTCGTGGTTCGTCCTCCCCCTTTTCTTGGCCGTCTCGGGGCTTTCTGGTCCCTCCTGGCCCCGTTCCCAGAGCCTGTTCTTTGCAAGCTCATCGTCCGTGGCTCGTCCCCCCCCCGCCCCCTCCCTGCCTTCTCGAGGCTTCCCGGTGTCACTCTGGCCTCCTCCCACCCTGGCCTCATAGCTCGGGGCCCTTGGCGAGCCCCCCTCCTTCCCCCAGCTCTCCCGTGCCTCCTTGGCCCTGGTCCACTCCCCCTGGCCTTGCCCCGTGCCCTCCTCCCATGGCCAGTCGGAGCTGCGGTGGGCGGCTTAGTGGGGACTTCTCCCATGGGTGCCGGTTACGTGTGGTCCTTCCTGCCCACATGTGGCTCGGCTCGACGAACGGATTGTGGGCGCGCGCTGCCGTTCAGAAGGATGGGAGTTCATGAGGAGGAGGAGGAGGAGGAGGAGGAGGAGGAGGAGGAGGAGGAGGAGGAGGAGGGAGCTGGTGCTGCCAAAGGTGCCCCTGGCCCGATGTTTCCCCAGGTATCTTCAGGAGCTCCTCGCGGCTTCAAGAGCATCCGTCAAGATGCCCAGACGGCTCCAGGGCCGTCGATCCGTTCGATGAACGGGTTGAGGCGCGCAGAGACGTGGGGAAGCACGGAAGAGGCGGAGGTCGGCGGCGTAGTATGAAGGACGGCGTATGTTTTTGTTGGCCCGTCTGCCCGATCAGCGCGCGCGCGCCTTCAGCGAGGCCATCGGTGTCCAGCGCCTCGCCGGGCGAGTTCTCGTACGACGGCCTTCGCGTGGCTCCGCTCGTGGCGGCAAGCCTTTGTCCGCTACAGGAAGGCCAGATCTGATCAAAAGCAGGGCCTACTCTGTCGACGACGACGTCGTTTGGAGTGTTGTCGCTCGGTCCTCAAAACTCTCTTGGCCACGGCTGGACGCGGCTCCACAACTTGTCTAGGACGGACTCCGAAAGGTCTCTGGGGACCCGTTTTGACGGGTTTTTTGGTTGGTTGGATATGGGCGGTGCAGGGGGCTCCTCAGAGACCGTCCTGCCTTCTTCAAACAGCTTTCTTGAGAGCCTCCGATCTCTTCTGATACGCCCCCCTGGCTTCCTTGCAGGCCCCCCTACTCGCCCCGCTCCCTGTGTGCTTCACCGACACATCCCGCTCACATAAGAAGGATCCCAGGCCGCGTCCTCCAGCGCTCCCATCTCGGACCAGGAGGGGCCCCCAGGAAGACAAGGGTGGTTCGAGGTTCATCCAAGAATATTGTGCTTTGTCTATCACAAAGATGGGGGCGCTCCTGTTGAACAGCGTTTTCGCAGCTTTGATGGTTTTGATCCCCTCACAAAACACTCCAGAACGCGACACCACGCAACATCGACCCCCCCTTCCCAAATCATCGAGCTTGCAGCATCAAGCAACACTGCTCCCCCCAAAAAACAGATCATCACGCATGCAAAACTAAGCACGCCTCCCCTCACAAAGTCATCACTTGGACAACCAAGAATCAACGCTGCCCCCAGCAACATCATCACTATTGCAAAACCAGACAGAACAGACCACACACACCCCACACACATGCACACGCACCCACGCACGCACGCACGCACGCACGCAACCACGCACGCACGCACGCACGCACGCACGCACGCACACACGCACGTACACACACATTCACACACACATACACGCACGCTGTCAAGCTCGCATCCTCTCATATTGCATCTGTCTCATATATATATATATATATGCACTAGATGTATATATCAGCTTTCATGCATCGCATGTCTCTTCTCTCAGCTCTCCCACTTCTCTCAGTTTCTTATCTCGTCCTCCTCATCCCCGTCCTCATCAGATTCTTCTCCTCCTCTTCCCCCTTCCCTCCTGACTTCTGCGGATCAGGATGAAGATGAGGGCGAGGAAGGTTTAACCCAGAAAATACACCGAAACCAGACAACCGGCAGGGCCAAGCCAGAAACCGTGGAATGGTCCACGCCCGAAAACGTTGGAGGGGCCAAACCCGAACACCCTGGAGGGCGAAACCCGACGAGCTGGGACGGGGCCTAACTAGTTAAGCTCAGGATGAGATCTCCAAGGAGGTAGGACGAGGTAGAAGGCGGCAGGAGGAGGCAGGACGAGTGGGAGTGGGCAGGATATGATAACAGGAACGAGGGGGTATGACGAGCCAGAGTGCAGCTAGAGGAGGCTGGTGGACGCAAAAGGAGGTAGGACGAGGCAGACGGAGGCAGAACAGCTACGAGGGCAAAGGGGAGGGTGGCAGGGACGAGCAGGTCGGACGAAGACGGCGTCTGCGCCGCGACAGCGGTGGCGGTGGTGGCGACGACGACAGCGGTGCCTGCGGCAGCACTTTCAGCGGTGGCGCTGGCGAACATGGCGGAGAGAGTCCTGTTTGCATATTGTGAAGGTTCGTTAAGAAGTCCGTTTGTGGATGTCGTTTGCCGCAGCGCGTGATGCGGTGCCGTGGGGATCTCGAAGGCGGTGTGGCGAGGTAGTAGGTGGCAGGAGGAGGAGGAGGAGGAGACGGCAGGAGCATTGGGAGGGGGCAGGATATGGTTGCATGGACAAGGAGTTAGGACAGAACGCGCTGCGGGAGACGCGAATACCACAAGTATCGGTTCCCGCTGCGCAGCGTTGCCACGCGGCCAAAGTCATGGAACGTGTGGTTTCGTCCTCTGCCCCCCCCCCTCAGGCGTTGCCACGTGGCGAGTAGAGCTGATCGTGTATGCGTTTGGCCCGCGAGGCATTGCCACGTTCTGAGGAGCCCATGAATACCTGTGCGCCCGGGGTAGCAAAGAGTCACGACCAGAGCAGTGCACAGCACATCTGGCTGAAGCAGCTGGCTCCCTGGGGGACCGGCACCGCTCTTACTGCCGTCGGTCCCCCTATTTGCTCACCTTGCCCCTCCTCCCTGCCACGCGCGAATGGCCCGAAAGGCGCGGAGGCGCCCCACAGTTGCAGGCCGCGGAGGCGAGGCGTCGCCGGGCGGCCGGTCGGGACTCTGGGCTGTGGGCGATCTGCGCGCTCGCGGAGCGGAAGCAGGCTTCCCGGGAAGCCGGCTCGCGGCGAGGGCGAGCAGGAGCACGAGGAGGCGTCAGGGCCTTCGCCGAACAAATGGTATAAGGATCAGGATTTCGAGCTCGAACCTGGTTCGATTCTTGGGGTTGCGCTTCGCGGAGATACGAGCACCTCACTTCTCATGTTGCTGAAGGCGCGCCCTGGTGAGGAAGGCGGCCGATACTATGACGCGTGGTGGTGCGGCAGCGCGGACCGCCAGGAGCGCCTGGAGCTCAAGCGCCCATTCTGCACCTCTGTGATTCTTCCTCCTGCAAGGGGGGCGAAGGGTCGCCAGCCAGCTTTGCACGCGCATCGATGGCGGTTGCGCGATATCAAGAGCAGCACGGAGAGCCCTTTCAGTGCGCCTCTGGCCTCCTTGGGGGTGACTGCCGAGGAGAATGAGGAGGATGCGGCCGATGCTGATGATCACGTGGCCGGCTTGGGTTCGATCGGTCTCTCAATTTCAAGGGGCAGAGCTGAGCTGAAGAAGAGGCTGGAGACCTTGAAGGCGAGGCTCTCTAGGGAGGCGCCGCCTGCTGGTGGCGACCAGCCTGCGAAAGGGAGGAAATCGGAGGAGGACGAGCTTGATGAGGATGAGGCGGCCCACAGGCGAGGTGCTGTGAGCTTCTCACCCCCAAGAAGTCTGAAGGACGCCGTGGAGGAGGTCCACCAGCGCCTCCAGGACAAGCAGGACGAGGAGAAGGAGAGGAGGAAACGAAGGAAGCATCGCTGGCGGCGGCGTAGCCCCAGCTCTTTGTCGGGTCTGTCTTCCAGCGCGTCCTCACGTTCGCATTTTCGCGGAGCCGGGGCCTCACACGAGCGCCTGCAGCTTCGTATGCGGGAGCGACCAGGCGAGATCCTGAAGCAGGCGCTGGACAAGATGCGCACGTACCTCATGCAGAGGGAGGGGGTCGACAGCGACGATTCGGGCTTGTTCCCCATCTTCGAGGCCTATTTGACCAGCGTCTTCTTCTCCGGCGCGGGGCGCGACAGTTCTCTCGACAAATCGCGGCGAGCTGAGGACGTTGGCGCCAGCAGTGGACCAAGTATTGCGGGGCGACAACCTCAAAGCGGCGGAGATGCTGGTGTGCAGGTTCCAGGCCGTGGAGACTTCCCACGTGGACGGTCCGTGGCAATTCGCACGTCATCTCACAGCACCGGGCGAGGCGGCCGTCTCCAGCGTGACCGCCGAGGAGCGGGCCAAGGCAGTGCGGGCCGAGCAAAGGGAGTTGAGGCTCAAGGTCTTGGTGCCAGGTCTGGGGCCGAGGAAAGGTGTGGGCTATTGAGGGTGGGGCCGCGGAGCGTTGGAGTCCAGCATTCCGTCGAGGCCACCCCTGTCGGGACCTGCCGCGGAGCCCCCGCCACCTCCTGGTCAGTGGGGCTGGGGGCTGCCACCAGGAGGCCCGGGGTCGGACAGGCCACGCAGCCGGGAAGGCCTCCCGGCTTCGGGGTCCGAAGGGTTGTCTTGGCTGGCCCCCGGAGTGGAGTAGAGCCAGCCCAAATCGGGAGCCTTGAGACGGGGGTCAACGCAAACGGGGGTCAGCCAGAGCGCCCCGACCTTGCAGGATCCTGCAGGGCCAGGGCCGCATTGACCCGGGTTTGGGTGCAGGATCCTGCAGGATCTTGCAGGATCCTTCGCATTGACCCGGGTTTGGGTGCAGGATCTTGCAGGATTTTGCAGGATTCTGCAAGGCCTGACTGACCTGGGTTTGGATTGACCCGGGTCAGAGGACCCCCGACCAAAGTAGACGACGGCTTCGAAGGTGGCCCAGGAAGTGCTGGGGAGAGCGCCCAGTGCCGCGGGAAGACCTGCAAATCTAAATCCGTGCTCCTCCAGAACATCGGCCACTGGACGGCCAAGGAGTGTGAAACGCGACGGGCTTCTGGTGGATCTGACCCCTGCTCACCCTCTTATCGTGCCCTTCTCCCTTCTTTTCCCCTCTCGCCTGCTGCCGCCGGCTCGGTTCGAGCCGGCTTGAGAACATTTTGGCATACAAACGCGTGCGCCGAGGGACAAAACAGGGCCGCCCTTGCTCCCCCTGCCGGGTTCCGCCGCCGGACCCCGCTGCCGTTCCGGGGGAGCGAGGCTCTGAATCTCCCCGGCTCCGCAGTGGTAGCGGGGCGCTTGTTGGTGCGCCAGTTGTGCGGCAGCGACAGCAACGAGGCTGTGTGGTGAGGAAGTTCTACTACGAGCAGGACGAGGAGACGGACTACGACGACGGGGGCGATGCGGCACGCGTCGTCTCCAGGGCGACATCCAGCGATGGGCGCATGCGTGCTCAACCCTGATGCCCTTCCGCCGAGGAGAGGCGGAAGAGGAGGACGAGGAGGAGGAGGAGGAGGAATATCATCGTGATATATGCGATCCTCGACAAGCTGGGTTCAGGCGCCGCAGTGGACGAGTCGCGGCGTGGAGGGGATTCCAACGTGGGATGGATCTCCAGGGCGGCGGCAACGTTACAAGAAGGACGCGGCGCTGTGGATCGAAGGAATCAACCTGGACGCGGGCTCGTCGTGCGCAGCTCGCATGGTGAGGTGCCTGACAGGCCAGGCGAAAACGCTTGGCGAGTCCATCCCGATGGTGGAGCTGAGCGCGAAACCGTGTGGATTCAGGCGCCAGACGAAAAGCTGGACGTGGACGTCGCCGTAGGGGCGGCCCAGGAGGACGGCGAGACTTATGAGGAGGAGCGCGGCCACTGGGAGGGGCCCGGCATGATGGCGGGCATCAATCGTTTGATGGAGGTGTTCGCCACGATGGGCGTGGATGAACCGACCAGACGAGGCCATGTGGTGCATTATTTTTACAAGCAGTTGCATCGCCGTGCCGGCGAGGACCTGAACGCGTGGATGACCAGGTTCGGAGAGGCGCAGAGCCAGCTGGATGAAGATCCTCGAGGACGTAGCTCTGCCGCCGAGGACGGCGGGCTGGTGGCTCATTGAGAAGACGGGTTTAGCAGATGCGCAGAACAGCAAGTAGATGATCTCGATTGGCGGCAATTTGGAGATCCGCGAGGTGGCGCCGGCCATGACGCGGGCATTCCCCAACCTATACTGGACGGGGCGGCGATCTAACATGTTCGACCGCAACAGGAGGCCGATCGCCTAGGACACAGCTGCTGAAGAAGAAGGCGATGCGAACACCCAAAGAGGCCAATGTGACGGAGGGCCAGGACGGGCTCAGCCAGCTCGACGAGGGTGAGCCCGAGGTTCTGAATGCGGAACTCGGCAGTTTCGACGGCGACGCCGATGACGAGACGACGGAGGAGGTTCTCACAGCAGAGCAAGACCACGACATCGAGGGCGTACTCGCCGCGGAGCTGGAGGCGCTGTCGACGGTGCTCGCGGAGGCCGAGAACGACCCCGAGCTGGCGCAGGAGCTCGGGAACCTGGAGAGCGGCGTGGGATCGATGACGGAGGGCCTCATCGCCGCGCGCGAGAGCAAGAAGCGAGCGCAGGAGTTGCGGAGCGACCGCAGGTTTGGTGGCAAGGGCTTCGCGCCCGCCGCTGTCAAAGGAGCGCGCGCTCGCGGGTTCGGCTACGCGCGGGGGCCGCCGCGTGCCCGGAGAACCCCGGGGGGGGGCGAGGAGGGCAACGTTCTTGGTGGGCCACGCAGCGCCAGCGCCTCTGCGCGCTTGGGGCGTGGGCCGCCTCGCCGCGAACGGGTTCGTCGACGCGCGCCTTCTATTTGCGCTAGCTGGGGGGGTGGCCTGATGACGAGGAGGTGCAAGGAGCCAACCCCCTTTTTGGGCGCCCCTGGCAAGCGGTCGCCCCCGTCGAGCTGCGGGCGCGCGCGATTTGGCAGATGGCGGGGAATTCGGGCCACATCGGGAGCGACCTACGCATCGCGGACAAATCGCTCTACAGACCTGCAGCCCGGCCACGGGGGGGTTGGAATCCACTGCCGCTCTGTTCTGAGGCAGTTGCATCGGAGGGGGCACGGAGGAAAGAGCGTTTACCCAGTTTCGAGGAATTCGCGAAGTCAGCATGGGTCGAGCATGGAGCGCTTCGAAGAAAGCGCGCGCACCCGAATCGCAAGCATATGATTGCATGCGGACCCAGGACAGTTTGCTTCCCGTCGTCGTCCTCGCCCCTGCTCCGTTCCCTTTCCTTTCTTCCGCCCCCTGGATGGCGTCGAAAGCGCCCGCGTCTCGGGCGGGGGGGGCGCGCCTTTGCGCCTCCCCCATTCTGTGTCGGTCCATTTCTGCCTCCCTGCGCCGCCGTCCGTCGCCCCACCTCGTAGCTCCTTCGGGGGCGCCCTGGGCCGGGGAAGTGCGCATTTGCATCCCCCCTAGCTGGGCATGTCGACTTCGGTTTGGGGTTGGCGAAGTCGGGGCGCCTTCGAGGCGGCGAGCTTTCACCTTTTTCGAAATGCACAGATCAAGGTGTGATCTGCGTGCGCAAGTTGTGTCTTTAACAGTGCATTTTCGTATGTGGGCCCATTGTTTATACAGATCGTGGTGTGATATGTGTACGCGGATTTCGTTCCCATCTTTGTATTTGGAGTGTGCTTCTCGCGGCTGGCGTCGATTGGGCGGGAACTTTCGCGTTTCTCGTTCGGCTGGTCCAGGGGGGGCGTCGCGCGCGATCGAAATGCGCAGCTCGTGTCTCCAACTGTGCTGTTACGCGCCGCTTGCTGGAGCGGTCACTGGGCGGGAGTTCCCTCGGGTCTCCCGGCTGGTCGAGGAGGGGGCCGCGGTCTGGGAGCGCGCAGGCGAGGGGGGGGGGGGGGCCGTGGGGAGGAACGGGTTCGATAGGAGGGGTGGCCAAGTGGCCAGGGATGAAAGGGGCTGGACGAGAGGGGGAAATGGGCCCAGGAGGAGCTGCATCCTGCATCATCGGCGTCAGCATCGCGAGGGCGAGGGGGGCGGGGGTGGGCAGAAGGAGGGGGCATGATCTGCGCTAGGGCGTAGAGGATGGGAGGGGGGCAGGCGCGCGGGCGATGGGGGGGCTCATCCGGCTGAGGAGGGCGACGAGGAACGACGTGAATTGGCACATGGGGGGTGGCAATATGGATAGGGGGCACGATGAAGACCGGGGGCGCTCGGAGGGGCGCGAGGAGGGCGGGGCCAAAGCGAAGGGATATTGGAAGGAGGCGGGTGATGAGGCATTAGTTTGAAGCGGGCGCCAGCTAAAGATTCGCTGAACAGTGTTCCGCGCGACCGTTTGCAGAACTTCTGTATATGGGCAATCGTGCGCCTCGTGCTTCCGCGCCAAAGACTCGAGTCCGCGACGACCCCTGGCGTCGCGTTGGTGACGCCCCGATTTGCCAGACCGCGCATGCACAGATAGGCATAATATGTGTTTCAACGTTTTATCCCTGACCCGCTCTATTGTAACGGACCCACGTTGGAATCCAATGGGGAGCGGCCATCTTTCCGACATGGGCTTGGAAGATTACCGCAAGTTATGATTGCCACCCTCAGCGTTGAGATGAAGGCATTCATCGCGTCCTGCCTCTGGAGTTTTAAAGACTGCCAGGCTTTGGGCGCTCGGACCGCCTTCTCCTGCGACTCTCAAGTTACGTCGGCGGCGCTTGCGAAGGGCAGGATTAGTTCCAAGGCCCTGCGAGCACCCTCACTTCGAGTCAACGCTATCACGCTTTGTTCTTCTGCCCCCCAGACCACGTATATGTGAGCGCTGCCAGTAATCCGGCAGAAACTCCAAGCCGCTATCGCCATGCCAGGAGGTGGGGCGAGGAGGCGCGAGCAGCTGGGCCAGTGGACAAAGCGCGAGCGGAAGTGGCAGAGGCATCGTCGAACAGGGAAATTGCGGAACCGAGTGCTGCCGAAATCATGTCTCAGACGCTGCAAATCTGCAGTTTGGTGGTATTTCAGCTTCATGGCGCCATGGGGCCGGATGGCAGCGCGCAGGACTTCATCGAGCATTTGTGGGGCGAAGGAGGGCCCAGGGGTTGCGATGCTGATTGGATCTGTGGGCTCCAACACTTCGTGCCGCCAGTCAAACCTATTGTTTGGGTCGTGGAGGTTTTTTGTGGGAGCTGGGCATTCTCATGGGGTGCCTTATCGGGCAGAGACGATCATAGATGACGCAGTAACGGCGCTCACCGGCACGGCGCTGCAGGAGAACGACGCACATGGCAGCGGCTTATTTGCAGACCTACCGCTGCCATTTGCGCACGGGCGAGGTCGACGCCTGAGTCGCGCGAAACTTTACCTTCAACGTGATTCCCATGCCGTTCACATCGACTTGGGATGGACGAAGGGGGGCAAGAGGAGTTGCCCGGGAGTCGGTGCACACTGATCACGAGGAGACGTTTCTCTTGCTGGCGAATGCGTTGTGGGGTGGTGCGTGTGTGTGTGTGGGGGGGGGGGGGGGGGCGGGCGCCTGGCCAGGCGTTGCTCTCGCGAGGATGGATGCACTTGCGAGTGCGTTTCAAAGAGCACATTGTCGCATTGGGTCTAAGCCCAGAACTGCATTAACCCTATTCCTTCCGAGCGGGGGGGGGGGGGGCGGGGGCGACGCGCGTTTTCCTGGCGTCGGGCCCATGCGAGGCCGCAGCGAATGCGGGGGGGTGGATGTTGACCCAGACGGCTCGAAAATGCATAGATGCGTCCTGGGCGGCGCTCGACGCTCGGACCTTCGCAGCTCCCCAGAGGCAGCGCATCCTTGCAGCCAAGCGCTTCTACTTGATTCCTGGGGAATTAAACGCAATCGCGCGCGCATTGCAGCCCAGGGGCACTGCCCCCTGCCCCCGCCTCCGCCCGCGTTCTCAGATGGGTGCGCGGGCGCCGAGAGGGGCGAATCCTACAGGCCTTGGCGCGGGAGGGCGCTTGCATGGATTCTGTGGTCCTTGGCGCGGGAGGGGGCCTGCCTGTCACCTCTTCGCCCTTCTATGTTATTCGGGCTTTGGCGCGCTCCAGCCCGCCTGTCCGGCGCGGCGAATCGCGCGCCCATTGGCGGCAGTTGGCGCCGTGTGCGCCAGAGCAGGCATGCCCAGCGAACCCGTCGATACCTGTGCGCCCGAGGTGACGCAGAGTCATGAACAGAGCAGTCCATGGCTTTCTTGACTCCAACATCCACCCAGCCCCGCATTGCGCAATTTTATTGTGAAAGCTGGGGGCGAGCCGCAGCGGGGCCCAGAGAGGGGCGAATCCTACAGGCCCTGGCGCGGGAGGGCGCCTGCCTGGATGCGCAGAGAGGGGGGGGGGGGGTCCTACGGGCCTTGGCGCGGGGGGGCGCCTGCCTGGATTCTGCAGGCCTTGGCGCGGGAGGGGGCTTGCCTGTCGCTTCTTCGCTCTTCTATGTCAATGGCCTGCCTGCCTGCCCGCCGTGGCGAATCGCGCGCCCATAGACAGCAGCGCGCACCGCGTGTGCGAAAGCAGGTATGTTTCGTTCGCCGCCCATGTCGTTTCCACGGGGTGGCCGAAGTGGGATTGCATGTTGGTTGGCCTCTCTGGCCTTGTCACGTGGCGTTGCCACGTGGCGAGTAGAGTGGTGCAGCAGTTGTTTTCCGCCCAGCTTCGTTGCCACGTGTCGAGTAGAGTGCCGCATGTTTTCCAGGGGTTGCCACGTGGCGAGTGCGCTTGGGCATTATTGGTTCCCTCCTTCCGAGCGTTGCCACGTGGCGAGGAGAGCGGGGCAGCATTTGTTTCGTTCCCTGGCGCTACCGCGCGGTTACTAGAGTGAAGTCGTATTTGTTCGGCCCCGCGCGCGTTGCCGCGCGGCGCGTCGTGGAGTGGAGTAGTTATTGTTTCGCTCCCCAGTCGCGCCAACCTGGTAATTCGATTGGAATCGCGTGGTTTTCCGTTCCGCAGGCGTTGCCACGTCGCGAGGAAAGTGGAATAGCATGTCGCTCGCCCCCCAGACCTGTGCCGCGTGGCGCATGGCGTCCGCAGCCTCTGGCTCAAGCCTTCTGGCTCAAATCTGCGTGCATTAGGGCGCGCGAAGGATTGGGCCTGCCCGCGGGGCGCGCGCGCGGGGGCGCAGGCGTGGATGATGGGCGGCGGCAGGCGGGAGGCCTCCGCGGGCCTTCCGCGCCCGCAGGGGGGCGGGCGGAGGGGGTCCGCCGCGGCGCGCCGCGCGCGTCGGCGCCGTCGCGACGCCCGGGCTCTTCTCGCGGCCTGGCGCGCAGGCGCGGCTCTCGGCGACATCAAGGGCCGGCATCGAGGAGGGCGGGCAGTGGCTGCAGATTCGGGCGGGGACAGGCGCGCGCGAGAAGGACCTCGACCAACGCCAGCTGCACCACGACCGACGCCAGCAGCACCACACCGACTCCAACAACTCCAGCTGCACCACGACCGAGTCCAGCTGCACCACGACCTACTCCAGCAGCAATTCCAGCAGCACCACGACCCACGCCCAACTCCAGCAACAGCACCGCGACCATCGCCCCCAGCTGCACCACGACCAACGTTAGCCGCACCACGGCGAATGCCAGCTGCACCACGACCGACTCCAGCAGCACCAGACCACGACCGACTCCAGCTGCACCGCGACCGACTCCAGCAACACCACGCCCAAGCGATTCCAGCAGCACCGCGATCAACGCCCGCTGCGCCACGATTGACCCCAGCAGCACAAGACCGACACCAGCAGCAAAGGGAGCAACTCCAGCAGCTCCTTGACCAACCGACGACAGACCCCAGCAGCGCCAGAACGACCCCAGCAACAGCACGACCACTCCAGAAGCCCCGGGCCGACACAGGGAGCCCCGCGACCAAGTCCAGCAGCACCGCGACCATCCGACGACCGAGTTCAGCAGCTCCAGGGCGACTGCGGCAGCATCAACGTCAACCCCATCAGCACAGCGACCAACCCCAGCAGCACGAGGCACTCTGGAACCCCGCGCGAGCCCCACGGGAGCCCCGCGGCAGGGCCTTTTGAGCCCCGCGGGGGCCCCACGACCAATTATTGCTGCCCTTGGACCGACGACTGCAGCACTAGACCGACACCAGCAGCTCCACGACCGACTCCAGCAGCTCCACGACCAACCAGCGACCGATTCCGACACCACCAGAGCCACCAACCAGCAGCACCACAACCAACCAACAATCGACGCCAGCGACCAGGCAGCAGCACAGCGGCCAACCTCAGAAGCACCGCGACCAGCGCTAGCAGCACGACAGCACGACGACCAACTACAGCAGCCTCACGGCCGCTCGTTGACCGACCCTGGCGTCAACAACGGCACCCTGCCACAATGCGTCGTGACGAAGATCGCTGTTGCTGTCGGTGTCCGCCCGCAGGGCTCCCTGGCGCGCTTGCCTGTGGCTTGCCAGAACCGCGGGGCACCTGAAGGGCGACGACCAACCTGCGGTCGCCCCCAGCGCTCCCAGAGCGACCCACCAGCAGCACTCCGACCAACCAGCGACCGACTACTTCGACCAAGCGGCAGCACAGCGACCTACGTCAGAGGCACAACGAGCAGCTCCAGCAGCACCGCGGCCAACTCCAGCAGCACCAGGGCCGACACCAGCAGCGCTAGACCGACGCCAGCAGCAGCGCGACCAACTCCAGCAGCGCCCCGATCAAGTAGCGACCGACCACAGCGCCGCCATTGCGAGCAACCAGCAGCCCCCCATCCCCACCGTTCCACCTGCTTATGGGACCGTTCGCCCCCCTGATCCCCTGGGCCCTCCCTCTTCTGGACCGCCCGGGCATGCCTGTCCAAGCGCAGCGGCGTTTGTCCACTGGTCCACCTGGCCCCCGTCTGCGTTGCCTGCTCCCCCCCTGTCTTTATCGTGCATCGGGGCCGCGTGTCCCGCCTGATCCACTGCGACCCACCTGCAACCGACCCCAGCGCTTCCAGAGTGAGCAACCAGCAGCACCGCGACCAACCAGAGACGGACGGCTGCGGCGCGGCGAGGGACGGCAGTGGCAGCCGAGTGGGAGGAGGGAGGGGCGACGCTGGGAGGAACGGCAGTGGCAGCCCTGTGGGAGGAGGGAGGGACGGCAGTGGCAGCACGGTGGGGGCGGGAGGGCGGGGCGAGCCAGGAAGAGCGGGGAGAGACGGCAGTGACGGCGCAGTGGGCGGGTGGGCAGTGGCTGTGAGCCTGGGCGGCGATCGAAGCAGCAACCGACGTCCACGCGACGGGATCCACCAGCGGCACCGTGGCCAGCACGACGTGAACCAGCAGCATCACCGAGAGCAGCAGGACGACAACCAGCACTCCCATCGTGACCAGCACTATGGAACTCAGCAGCATCACCGCGACCAGCACGACGGTAACAATCAGTACCGACGTGACCGACATGACGGGATACCGCCGCACCACCGTGACCAGCATGACGGCAACCAACGACAGCAGCGACAGCACCGTGACCAGCACGACCACATCCAGCAGCATCGCCGCGACCAGTACGATCGCAATCAGCAGCAACACCGTGACCAGCGTGACGTTGATCAACAGCACCGACGTGCTGACCACGACATCAACCGACAGCATCACCGTGGCCAGCACGACGGCAACCAGCAGCACCACCGTCACCAACACGGCGGTAACCAGCAGAGCGGCAACCAGCAGCACCGCCGTGACCATCGCGTTGGCAACTTGGATCACCGCCTCGCCCACAACGGCAGCAACGACATCCTGCCACAATGCGTCGTGATGAAGACCGCGGTGGCGGTCGGCGTTCGGTCGCAGTGCCCCCCGACGCGCGCCTGCAGGTGGCTTGCCAGAACCATGGGGCCGCACCGCGACCGACCAGCTACCGACACCAGAATCACAGGAACGACCGACCAGCAGCACCACGACCTACTCCAACAGCACCGCGAGCAGCTCCAGCAGCACCACGACCAACTTCAGCCATACTTCTGCCGACCCCAGCAGGTCTAGACCGGCGCCAGCAGCGCCACCGTGACCAGCACGACGACAACCAGCAGCCTTTCGGTGACCATCATGACGGCCACCAGCAGTATCATCGTGACCAGCATGATTGCAATCAGCAGCATAACAGCGATCAGCATCACCGTGGCGACCACGATGGTAATCAGCAGCGCCACAGTTTCCGGCACGATGGCAACCAGCAGCGCCACCATGACCAGGGCGACGAAGAAGCAAACGGCAGCAGGCGACGGCACAGGAAACGAGTCAAGAACGTCAGAGGAAGTCGAGGAGGAGGGTGAGGAGGTCAAGGAGGAGGATGAGGAGGCTGAGGAGTCCGATGAAGGTGGAGATGCAACCAGGTGCGAAGTGGGAAGCAACGTCGTGGGGGCCAATGGGTATGACGACTACACTTACAGCTACGCGGCCTACGTTTACAACTACGGCGGCGGCAACGGAAGCGAGGGTAATCATCAACACCGTCGTGACCGGCACGACGGCAACCGGCAGCCCTTCCATGACCAGCAGGACGGTCACCATCAGTTCCACCATGACCAGCATGACGGCCATCAGCAGCATCGCAGCAACCAGCATCACGGTGACAACCAAGACGGTAACCAGCAGCGCCACAGTTTCCAGCATGACGGCAGCCAGCAGAACCACCACGACCAGCCCGACGACGAAGCAACGGCAGCAAGCACCGACCAGCGGAAGCACCGACTATCGACCAGCAGTACCGACCAGAAGCATCAGGGAGGCCGACCAGCAGCAGCACCGACCAGCAGCGCGGACAGGCAACAGCACCGACTACCGACCAGCTGCAGCAGGAACACTGACCAGCAGCAGCACCGACCACTGACCAGCAGCACCGACCCCCAGGAACACCGACCAGCAGCAGTGCCGACCAGCATCGCCGACCAGCAGCAGCACTGACCACCGGCTGGCTCCAGCAGGAACACCGACCAGCAGCAGCACCGACCACCGACCAGCAGCCCCGACCACAAGGAAAACCGACCTGCAGCAGCACCGACCAGCAGCGCCGACCAGCAGCAGCCCCGACCACCAACCAGCTGCAGCAGGAGCACCGACCAGCAGCAGCAGCACCGACCACCGACCAGCAGCACCGACCACCACGAACACCGACCAACAGCCGCACTGACCAGCAGCGCCGTCCAGCAGCAGCACCGACCACCGGCCGGCTGCAGCAGGAGGATCGACCAGCAGCAGCGCCGACCTCCGACCAGCAGCACCGACCACCAGGAACACCGACCAGCAGCAGCACCGACCAGCAGCGCCGACCAGCAGCAGCGCCGACCACTGGCCGGCTGCAGCAGGGGCACCGACCAGCAGCAGCAGCACCGACCACCGACCAGCAGCACCGAACGCCGGGAACACCGACCAGCCGCAGCACCGACCAGCAGCGCCGACCAGCAGCTTTCCGATCACCGACCAGCTGCAGCAGCAGCGCCGACCAGGTGCAGCGCCGACCTCCGACCAGCAGCACCGACCACCAGGAACACCGACCAGCAGCAGACCCGACCAGCAGCGCTGACCAGCAGCAGCGGCAGCACCGTGACCGACTGCAGCAGCGCCACGTACAACCAACGACCGACCCCCGCGCCACCGGAGCGCCCAACCAACAGCACCGCGACCGACCAGCCGACCCCAGTTACCAGCGAACGGCAGTGCAACGCACGATTCCCGCAGTACGTCGTTATGCGCATCGCTGTCGCTCTTGGTGCTCGCCCGCAGTGCTCCTTGGCGCGCGTCTGCCGGTGGCTTGCGAAGGCCATGGGGCACTCGAAAGAGGAGAGAGCACGCGAGTGCCAGCCGTGCGCGAGAGCGACGGCGGGCGCGAGCAGTGGGGGGGCCCCGCTGTGGGAGTGGAGGGATGGGCGGTCAGCGCAACACGTCGGGCGGCTGCTCATCGGACGCGGGCGGTCTCTGGGCCCCAGAGGGCACTCATGCTTGAGCCTGATTCGGGCGGGGCTCCGGGCGCCCCCTCGGAGCGCGGCGTGCCAGCCCAGGAGACTCGAGATCATTGGGCCCTACTTGCAAGACGACAGGGAGATGGACCACGTTGCGAAACTGAATGAGATCACGGACGTGGCCATTGAGCTCGGGGTGGAGCAAGTCGACATCATCGCCAAGCCCGCGTGCCTTGAAGAGGACAGCATGGGCGGGGTCTTTTTCTCTCTGGAGCAGCGTTTTCGGGGGGTCGGCGTCGCCACGCAAGCGATCGGCAACCGGGGGGTGCACCGTCGGTGCTGGTCTGTTGACTTCGACGCGCATTCGGTGAGCTTGGACGTTGAGTTCGGCCTGCGCATGTTTGAATGGCACCCGCGCGGCCCCCCGCAGGCCCACCCGTTCTGCCGCCCGGGCGCGGTGGAGATATACCTGGCGAAGGGCCCGGCCCCAGGGGGCCGAGCACGACCGATCGATGCAGCTCAACCTGGGCAGGCCGACGACGGAGGGCATCGGTGGCTCCGGCGCAAGCTGGCGCAGGTGGCGGCCCTGGACGACGTTTGCTGCGCGGCAAGGTCTCGCCCGACCCGACCCAGCAGCGGCTTCTGGCGCTCAGCCCGGAGCTGCGGGCGCGGGCCGCGACCGAGGCGCGGCGGCGCGGGGGCCTGTATCTCAGAGACTTCGAGGTTATTTCATCGCTTCGCTCCTTCCGCCGGCCCTGGAGCGCTATGCGGGGCCTCGCGGGGCCGGCGTGGGGGCTTATTATTGGGGGCGCCTTGGGGCTCTTTGGCGGCGCGTCGAGCTCCCCTGGGGCCTCTTGGGGGGCTCTTGGGGGGCCCTGGGGGGGGGCAGTCGTTGGCGGCCCCCCTCATCGGAGGCCGCGATCCTCGTGAGGGTGGCGAAAAATTGCTTCCCCCCTGGGGGTCGCCCGGGGGTCAGCCGGGGATCGGCCGGGGCACTTTTCGCCCGGGGCCCCCAGGGGCCGCCCCGCGCGCGCGACATAGAACTATTGTTAAGTCGTGCGACCGAGGCGCGGCGGCGCGGGGTCATCTATCTCAGAGACTTCGAGGTTATTGCTGGTGTTCTGGAGTGTCCTAATCCCTTGCGTGGCAGACTCACTCCCGCCCGCGCGGAGAGGTGCCATGCTCATGGACGTTGTCTGCGCGCTGGTTGGCGCCTCAGTTGCAACGCCCGTCGGCCACAGTGGGGAGCGCACGAGCAGGTTCGCGGAGAGATGCTGGCCGGCATGGCGTGGGCAACTCGAGTGCCCCAGAGATGGCCACGTCGCCGTCTGCCCCAGCACAGCGGACGGCAAGGGTGGAGCGGTGGAGGACAAGGAAGAGAACGAGGAGGACAACGAGGAGGTGGACAGCTTGATGGACGCGGTGGGCGCGTGGGAAGGCGCGGCGTTCGAGGGCGTGGAGATGTTGGAGGAAGAGGCGGAGGAGATCAGCGGCGCCACCGTCCAGCAGCGCCAGCCGATCACCCGCCGACCAGCCGCACTTGTGACTGGCACGCCCGCCGACCTGCAGCACCTCCGACCAGCGGGCCCACCGACCAGCAGCAGCTGCAGCACGACGACCGACCACCGACCAGCAGCAGCACCAACCAGCAGCAGGACACCGACCAGCAGCATCGACCACCGAGCAGCAGCACCGACCAGAAGCAGCAGGTGCGCCGACCAGCAGCAGCACCGACCAGCAGCGCCGACCAGCAGCAGCAGCAGCGCCGACAACCGACCCGCTGCAGAAGGAGCACCGACCAGCAGCAGCACCGACCCAGCAGCACCGACTAACCGCAACAGGGGCGCCGACCAGCAGCAGCGCCGACCAGCAGCGCCGACTAGCAACAACATCGATCACCGACCAGCTACAGCAGGAGCGCAGGCCAGCAGCAGCACCGACCACCGGGGAGCAGCAGCCCCGACCAGCTGCAGCGGCGACCGGCAGCAGAGGCACCGGCCACCGACCGGCTGTCGCAGGAGCACCGACCAGCAGCAGCACAGACCACCGACCAGCAGCACCGACTAGCAACGCCGACCAGCAGCAGCACCGACCAGCAAGGCCCGCCAACAGGTGCACCGACCGCCGACCAGCTGCAGCAGGAGCACCGACCAGCAGCAGCTCCGACCACCGAGCAGCAGCGCCAACCAGCAGGGGCGCCGACCAGCAGCAGCGCCGACCAGCAGCACCGACTAGCAGCACCGGCCGGCTGCAGCAGCAGCGCCGACCAGTAGCAGTACCGACCACAGACCAGCAGCACCGACCAGCAGGGGTGGCGACCAGCAGCAGCACCGACCAGCAGCGCCGACCAGCAGCAGCACCGACCACTGGCCAGCTGCAGCAGGAGTACCAAGCGGCAGCAGCACCGACCACCGAGAAGCAGCAGCACCGACCAGCAGGAACAACGACCAGCAGAAGCACCGACCAGCAGCGCCGACCAGCAGCAGCACCGGCCACCGACCAGCTGCAGCAGGAGTACCGATCACCAGCAGCACCGACCACCGAGCAGCAGCGCCGAGCAGAAGCAGTAGGGGCGCCGACCAGCAGCAACACCGACCAGCAGCACCGACCATCAGGGTCGGCGACCAGCAGCAGCACCGACCAGCAACGCCGACCAGCAGCAGCCCCGACCACCGAAAGGGACGGCAATGGCGGTGCGGCGGGGTGGGGGGTCGACAGGGGCGGCACAAACGACTTCCCGCCGACGCGCAGCACCACCGACCATGAACAGCACCGCCACCCAGCAGACCCACAGACCTGCAACGGCACCACCGACCGACTAGCAGACCCACCGACCAGCAGCACCGCCAAACAGCAGGCTGACCGACCAGCTGGCCCAGGGCGAAGCGTAGCAGCGGCCCCTGTCACCGCTCTGCGAGATGTGGGAGGTGTTGCTGAGTCGAGTCTCTTGAACCTTTGCCGAGAGGCGGCTGCGCTGCTAGGCCATCAGGACCAGGGCTTTCTGGCCTTCCTCGACCCTTACTGGAACCCAGACGAGGCGCGACGGCGTGCAGAGGCAGTGCTCCAGCGCGTGCGAGAACAGCGAGCAGCGGCAGCCAGCCCGGTCGTTGCTCAGCAAGAGATGCAGCAGGAGCACCGACCAGCAGCAACGCCGACCAACGACCAGCAGCACCGACCAGCAGGGGCGCCGACCAGCAGCAGTACCGACAAGCAGCGCCGACCAGCAGCAGCGGCACCGACAACCGGCCAGCTGCAGCATGAACTATCAGCAGCAGTACCGACCACCGAGCAGGAGCACCGACCACCAGGGGCGCCGACCGGCAGCTGCGCCGACCAGCCGCGCCGACCAGAAGCAGCGCCCACCACCGGCCGGCTGCAGCAGGCGCGCCGACCAGCAGCAGCACCGACCACTGACCAGCAGAACCGACCAACAGAGGCGCCGACCATCAGCAGCACCGACCAGCAGCGCCGACTAGCAGCAGCACCGGCCACCGACCAACTGCAGCAGGCGCACCGACCAGCCGCAGCGCCGATCTCCGAGCAGCAGCACCGACCAGCAGCAGCGCCGACCAGCAGCTGTACTGACCGGCAGCGCCGACCAGCGGCCCCGACCACTGGCCAGCTGCAGCAGGAGCACCGACCAGCAGCAGAACATACCGCCGACCAGCAGCACCGTCCAGCAGAGGCGCCGAGTAGCTGCAGCAACGACCAGCAACGCCGACCAGCAGCAGCACCGACCACTGACCATCAGCGCCAACCGGCAGGAACACCGACCAGCAGCAGCAGCAGCGCCGACCAGCAGTAGCACCGACCACCGACCAGCTGCAGCAGGAGCACCGACCAGCAGCAGCACCGACCACCGAGCAGCAGCACCGACCAGCAGGGGCGCCGACCAGCAGCAGAACCGACCAGCAGCGCGGACCAGCAGAGGCACCGACCTTTGACCTGCTTGAGCAGGAGCGCCGACCAGCAGCAGCACCAACCACCGACCAACAGCACTGACCGGCAGGAACACCGACCAGCAGCAGCACCGACCAGCATCGCCGACCAGCAGCAACACCGACCACCGTCTGGCTGCAGCAGGAGCACTGGCCATCAGCAGCACCGACCACCGACCAGCAGCAGCGACCAGCAGGAACACCAACCAGCAGCAGCACCGACCAGCAGCGGCACCGACCACCGGCCGGCTGCAGCAGGAGCGCCGACCAGCAGTAGCAGCACCGACCACCGACCTGCAGCACCGAGTAGGAGGAGCGCCGACCAGCAGCAGTGCTGACCAGCAACGCCGGCCAGCAAAGGCACCGATTACCGGTCGGCTGCAGCAGGAGCACCGAACAGCAGCAGCACCGACCACCGACCTGCACCACCGACCAGCAGGAGCAGCAACGCCGACCAAGCCCCGTGGCACCAAGACCGAGCCCAGCAGAACCTGACCGACACCAGCAGCACCTCCACCAACTCCAGGAGCACCACGACCAACCAGCGACTGACTCTAGCAGCACCAGGGCGATCCCAGCAGCACATACGCCAACTCCAGCTGCGTCACGACCGACTCCAGCAGCACCTGACCGACACCAGCACCACTGCCTTTCCAGAAATACCACGACCAACCACCGACCCACGCCAGCAGCACCAGAGCGATTCCAGCAGCAGCAACGCCAAACCCAGCCACACCACGACTGGCCCCAGCAGCGCCAGACAGGCACCAACAGCAGCACCATCAACTCCAACTTCACGGCGACCAACCAGCGATCAACTCCAATTACACCAATGCGACTCCAGCGGCATCGACACCAACCCCAGCTGCACCACGACCGACTCCAGCAGGACCTGGCCGACGCCGGCAGCACCACAGCCAACTCCAGCAGCACCGCGACCAACGTGCGACCGACTCCAGCAGCACTGGAGCGATTCCAGCAGAGTCGACCCCAACTCCAGCTACACCACGGCCAACTCCAGCAGCACCTGAGCAGCACCGCCGCCAACTCCAGCAGTACCAACCAGCGACTGACTCTAGCAGCACCAGGGCGACTCCAGCAGCATCGCCACCAGACCCAGCTGCACAGCGACCGACTCCAGCAGCACCTGACCGACACCAACACACCACCAATTCCAACAACACCGTGACCAACCAGCGATCCACCCCAGCAGCACCAGTGCAATTCCAGCAGCAGCAACGCCAAACCCGGCCGCACCACGACCGACTCCATCAGCGCCTGCCCCGGGCATCCGGATCGATTTTGCGCTGCTCGGCCATCGCGAACTGGAGTTGCAGGGGGCTTTGAATGTTGCCATTGTCGACGAAGATGATGACCTCGACAACGGCGCACTCCAGCAGCACCAGGGGGAAGCTGAATCCCACCATCATCATTCGTTGCAGTCCCCCGATCAGCGGTCGCGAGAAGGCCGAGCAAGGACAGTGGCAGTTGGCTCTGGCACGGCTCAGCGAGACGCTGGGAAGGGAGCTGGAGCCCACGATCATCTGCTACAGCGTCCCAATCAGTGCGCGCGAGAAGGCAGAACGGACAGGGCCAACAGTGGCAGCGGCTGCGGTGGCGATGGGGTGGCGGCAGTGGGAGCCGGCCCTGGCGCTGGGCAGCGAGATACTGGGAGTGCAGCTGAAGCCCACGATCATCCCCCACATCGCGCCGATCAGCAGGTGCGAGAAGGTTGGGCAGGAGCTTCGGCGGCTGGCCCTGGCGCCGCTCTGCGAGATGTTGGGGTGAAGCTGGAATCCGCAGACGCCCTGCCATGCAGTGTCCCGATCAGCTTGCGCCAGAAGGACGGGCCGTCGAGGCGAGCAGGAAGGAGGGCACTGGCAGCATGTTGGGGGGTGGAGCGGAGGACGTGGCAGGAGGTGGAGGAGCGTGTGACGGCAGTGGAGGCGTGGGCGGTGACAGGGCGGGGGGGGCGGCAGTTGCGGCGGCGGTGATGGCGTTGGAGCAGCAGTGGCAGCTGGCCCTGGCGCTGCTCAGCGAGACGCTGGGATCGAAGCTGGAGCCCGCTGTCATCACCTAGGGCAATGAACAGCGCGTGCGAGAAGAACATGCGTTGACAAGGGCAGCCAGCAGTGGCGCTGCAGAGCGAGATCGTGGTCGTGAAGTTGGAGCCCAACATCATTACCTACGGCATCGTGAACAGCACGTGCAAGAAGAGCAGGCCTTGGCACCGGCAGCAGGTTGCGGCTCTGCTGAGCGAGATGGCAGTCGTGAAGCTGGAGCCCAGCATCAGCCGCTAGAGCACTGCGACCAGCGCCTGCGAGAAGGGGCAGTGGCAGCCAGCTCTGGCTCGGCTCAGCGAGATGTTGGGAGTGAAACTGAAGCCCGCCATCGTCCCTACGGCACTGTGAACAGCGCGTGCGAGAAAAGCAGGCGTTGGCAGTGGTAGCTGGTTGTGGCGCTGCGGAGCGAGATTTCGGTCGCGAAGCTGGAGCCAAACATCACATACGGCATCCTGAACAGCGCGCGCGAGAAGAGCATGCGTTGGAAGTGGCAGTGGGCAGTGGCACTACTGAGCGAGATAGTTGTCGTGAAGCCGGAGTCCGCCAACATCACCTGCGGCTCTGTGAACAGCGCGTGCGAGAAGAGCAGACGTTGGCAGTGGCAGCCAGCAGTGGCGCTGCTGAGCGAGATCGTGGTCGTGAAGCTGGAGCCCAACAGTATCACCTACGGCATCGTGAACAACACGTGCGAGAAGAGCAGGCGTTGGCAGTGGCAGCAGGTCGTGGCGCTGCTGAGCGAGATGGCAGTCGTGAAGCTGGAGCCCAACATCGGCCGCTACAGCGCTGTGATCAGCGCCTGCGAGAGGGGGCAGTGGCAGCCAGCTCTAGTTCGGCTCAGCGAGAGGTTGGGGGTGAAGCTGGAGCCCACCATCATGATCTACAGCGATCAGAACAGCGAGCGCGAGAAGTGCTGGCAGCGGCAGCGGGCCCCATCGCTGCTCAGCGAGATGTGGGCGTTCAATCTGGAGCCCGCCGTCAAGAGCTCTGGCACTCCGGTCAGAGCGCGCAAGAAGGGCGAGCAGTGGCAGCGGGCCCTATCGCTGCTTAGCGAGAGGCGGGTGGCGAAGCTGGAGCCCGACATCATGGGCCACAGCGCGGGGCAGCTGGCCCTACCGCTGCACAGAGAGATGTGGGTTGTGAAGCTGGAGCCGGAAATGGTGAGCCACAGCGCCCCGATCAGCGATTGCGAGAAGTGCTGGCAGTGGCGGCCGGCCCCACCGCTGCTCTGCGAGACGTCGGAGCCGAAGTTGGAGCCCGACATCATCACCCACGGCGCCGTGGAAAGCGCCTGCGAGAAGAGGTAGCCTCGGCAGTGGCAGCAGGCTGCCACGCTGCTGAGCGAGATGCTCGTGTAGAAGCTGGAGCGCGCCAAGATCAACCACGCGCGCGAGAAGGGCCGGCAGTGGCATCTGGCCATGGCGATGCTCAGCGCGATGCTGGTGGCGACGTTGGAGGTCAGGCTCACGTCCGAGAAGGGCCGGCCGTGGCAGCCTCCCCTGGCGTTGCTCAGCGAGAGGGCGGCGACGCTGGAGCCCAACCTCACGTGCGAGGAGGGCGGGCCGGCCCTGGCGATGCATCAGACCAAGCGGCCCCCTCCGACGACGATGACTTGTAGCTCCGCGCGCGCGTGGAGGGGCCGTCGCCGTCGCCCCCGCCGCGCGGCCCGGGGGCCCCCGTCTCGCCCCCCTGAGACGGGGGCGCGGTGCCGCACGAGGCACAGCGCATTGTTTTTAGTCCGCGCTGACCGTGGAAAAACAATGGCACGTCGACGGCTGGCTGTGCGCGCTGGCCTTTCTCCTTCCTGTTCGCTTCTACCCCCCCAGCTCGCTTCCCCCCCTCCCGTGGCGGCGGCGCCCGGCACTGCGCGGCTTCGGCCCGGTGCCGGGCGCTGCGCCTTGCCGCCTCGGCGGCCCCGCTCGCCACGGCGCTGCGCGGCTCAGGCCCAGCCCTCGGCAATGCGAATGTCAGCGCATCGTGCGTGGCTGCTGCCCGTCTTCGCGCGCTGGCGGTGCAGGGCGGGTTTTCTCCCTGCAGCCCACCGACATCCTGTCGGTCATGAGCGGCCCCCTCGTCTGAGGCCGCCCCTCAAGCAAGCTGCTACCTGGTCGTGGATTGGACTACCACCCCGGGCCTCTTCCGCATCACCCGGCGGCACAACGTTGCACATCGCCTTCGTGGTGCTCCGTTTCTTCTTGGGCGTCGACCCGGTCAAGTGGCGCGTCCCCGTCTGCAGCCCTTGAGGCCGGTGTTCGCGATGCGTCGTCGACGGCAATACCTTCTCCTCCATCCTCCGGGCCTTCGCCCCGGGTACCGGTCCGCGGCGCACTTGCTCCTGCACATCCACTTCGGCACCGCCTGCACCCTGGGCTTCGCCCACTCCGGCCGCCTGAGGCCCCGCCTTCCTGTGCCCTGACTCCCTAATTAAGCTGCGCGTAGCCCGCCTAGCGTTTAGCGGAAGAGGTTCGCTCTCGCCCCGCAGATTAAAACACATCTAAAGTGGCGCAGTTGTAAGTTCCGCCCCGTCGGTTCTGCCACGCGCCGACCAGATGGAAGAGGGAAGTTGAAGAAGGAGCAGGGAGGGAGGTGGGGATCAGGGAGGAAGCGTGGAGGAGGGAGCAGGGAGCAGGAGGAAGAAGAAGAGGAGGAAGAGCAAGAGGAGGAGGAGGAGGAGGAGGGGGAGGAGCGAGGAGGGAGGGATGAGGGAAAATGGGGGGGAGCGATGACGGAGGAGTGAGGACAAAGGAGAGGAGGCAAGAGCAAGACGGAGGAGGGAAAAGAGAGGAGGGAAAAGAAAGGAGGGCAGGAGCCGTGGGAGGACAATCGTGGAGGCCTGGGTATCCGACCCTGCAGCGAGTGCAACCTCTCTGCCTTCTGTCGGTCTGGGGCTTTTGGTCCGCTGCCGGGCGGGCGATCATGGCGAGCTGGCCGGCGCGTGGCGTTTCTTGTCTGGAGGAGGAGGAAGGTTGACGAAGAGGGTTGGGAGAAGGCGGATGAAGATAAGGACGATGGTAATCATTGTGTTGTTGATGATGCCGGTGATGGTGATGATGACGATGTTCATGACGGCGATCACGACAATGATGGTGATGATGCTGTTCAGTCTGATGTTGATGATGAAGGTGATGGTGATGGTAGTGATGATGGCGATGATGACGATTATTACGATGCTGATGCTGATGAGCATTACGGTGATGATGCTGCTGCTGATGGTCATGATGCTGATGCTGGTGCTGATGGTGATACGGGTGAGGATGATGATGCTGATACTTATGATGATGCTGCTGCTGATGATGGTGGTGGTAGTGGTGATGATGCTGATGATGATGTGGATGGTGATAGTGATGCTCATGATGATGATGATGATGAAGATGCTGATGATGATGATGATGATGATGATGATGATGATGATGATGTGGACTATGCTGGTGAAGAGGTGGAGATTTCTGGGTTTCGTCTCGAACAGTTTGCAGGTTCGATTTCTTATGTGGATGAGGATGTTGAGGAGGAGTGAGGACTCGCAGTTTGGAGGAGAAGCATGCATACGAGGATCACGTGGACGATGATGTGGAGGAGGAACAAGACGATGATCATGGGGATGACGGTGACGATAAGGACGAAGAGGGTTGGGAGAAGACGGATGAAGATAAGGACGATGGGCCTCCTTGTGTTGTTGGTGATGCCTGTGATGGTGATGATGACGATGCTCATGACGATGACGATGACGATGACAATAATGATGACGATGATGATGATGATGGTGATGATGATGGTGATGATGGTGATGATGTTGTTGATAATGATGATGATGATGATGGTGATGCTGATGCTTATGAACGTTACGATGATGTTGCTGATGGTGCTGCTTCTGATCATAAGGATGCTGGTAATGATGCTGCTGATGATGCCGACGATTACTGGGGTGTTGATGTTGATGATGCTGTCGACGATGATGCTGCCGCTGATGATGATAATGATGCTGATGTTAATAGTAATGATGATGCTGACGATGATGATGATGATGATGATGATGATGATGATGATGATGATGATGGTGATAATTATGATTATGATGCTCATGATGATGATGATGATGCTGATGCTGATGATGATGATGATGATGATGATGATGATGATGATGATGATGATGATGATGTGGACTATGATGGTGAGGAGGAGAAGGATGATGATGACGAGTGCGAGGGGTAGGAGGACGATGAGAAACGATGAGGAGGAAGAGGAGAAGGCTGAGAAGGAACACGAGGGTGATGTGGATCATGAGTTACGACGAGAATGCTCCTCCCGTGCCTTTCCTACTCGTGGCCTGCTCATCATGATCCTCATTCTCCTTCGTTCCATGCCCCATCCTCAGCATCATCGGGCCCCTCAGCCTCTCTCTTAACCTCCTGTACCAGCCTCCTCAGCATCCTCACTATGACCCTCCTCCTGCTTCTTATCCCCATCATCATCATCATCATCATCATCATCATCATCATCATCATCATCATCATCATCATCATCATCATCATCATCATCATCATCATTATCCTCCTCCTCCTCCTTCTCATTCTGCCTCTCCTGAACCTCAGCGACCGCGGAAGAAGAAGGAGGAGGAGGAGGGAGGAGGAACCAGATATCGAGGAGGAGGGACGTGCCTGAGGATGAGGAGACGGAGGGAGAACGGAGGACGTATGATGGTGACGGGATGAGGGGGACTCTCTCCTCCTCCTGATCCTGCCCCTTCTCGGTCTCCTCCTCATTCCTCGGCGGGAGCCCCGGGAGGTCCGTAAACGTCCAAAACGGCCGAATATGTTTCCAACCAAAAGAGTTCTGTCTCTCTCTTTCTCTCTCTCTTTCTCTCTCTCTCTCTCTCTGCTCTTGCACGCCCAACGCTAAGGGCCCAGTGGCCTACAGGTTGGCCAGACGACCTCGGACCAGAGCGGGCGGCACGTCCACGCGGGCACCTCTCCCACTGTGCCGCGACACTGCCTCTGGGGCAGGTGCACTGGACGATCCCGCAGCTCGACTCCAACGAGAGCTCGGGGACTGCGCCACGGCTGCAGTCGTCGTCGTCGTCGGCCAGGATCGCCGATCGCGGCGTTTTCCCCCAAACAGGGTTTACATTTCGGGGTTCCTAGTTCTGGAATATGGAACTGGAACAGTTTGTCGGTCTGACGGCTATGTGGTCGCCGTCGCCGATTCGTCGCCGCCCATGGTCTGGGCCTGCGCGTCGGTCTTGCGCCTGTGTGGCCGCCGTCGCCGCCTTGTCGCCGCCCATAGTCTGGGCCTCTGCGTCGGTCTTGCGGCCATGTGGTCGCCGTCGCCGCCTCGTCGCCGCCCATCGTCTGGGCTTGTGCGTCGGTCGTGCGCTTGTGTGGCCGCCGTCGCCGCCTCGTCGCCGCCCATCGTCAGGGCCTGCGCGTCAATCTGGCGGCTATGTTGTCGCCGTCGCCGCCATGTTGCCGCTTAACGTGCGCAGCGTTAACTGCACTGCACACAATCTTCTCTCTAAAAGGGAATTATGATACCCCCCGGTTAAACCCATTATCCATCCAAAATGTAAATTCTGGACGCTTCGCGTGACACCACCAGCTTCCGTAGCCGCTGGCTTAACTAGGTTGGCTCAAGCCGTCTCGGCTCGAGCCTGCCCCTGCTCCAAGTACGCGCCGGGCCCGCCCCGTCGCGATGGCATCCGGCGGCGGCGGCCCCACTGGCGCCACCCTGCGGCGGCGGCAGCGCCTGGCCGCCGCCGCCCGGGACGGGCCGCTCCGCCCGGGCCCTCTGCTTGCCGCTGCTGCGGCTGCTGCTGCCGGTCGCCGCCGCCGCCTCCCCCCTGGAGGCCGGCGCGCGGGAGGCGGCGGCGGCTGGCCGCGGCGGCGGCTGGCCCAGCACTGCCCCCGCCTGCGCTGGGCCGCCGCCGCCCTGGCTGGCGGCAGTTGCCGCCGCCGCTGCAGGTGCCGCTGCCGCTGCCGATGCCGGCTCCCCGCCGGCGGCGGCGGCGGCGGAGGGCGCGGTGTTCGGCGCCGCCGCGGCCGCCCCCGCGGCTGTCGGCGGCGCGGCCGCCGCCGCCGCTGCTGCCGCCGCCGCCGGCTCCCCTCCGGCGGCGGCGGCGGCCGGCGGCGCCGTGGCCGGCGTGGCGGCCGCTGTCACGGCGGCCGTTGCTGCCGCCGCGGTGGCCGGTGCCGCCGCCGCGGCGCGCGGCTTGCCCAACGGCCTCCCCCACTGCCAGCCCTGCGGCCGGCCCCCCTGCTTGCCCATTGCCAGCCCCGCGGCCACCCTGGCGGCCTGCCCCCCGTGCCGCCCCACTGCCAGTCACGTGGCCCGCCTGGTTGCCAGCCCCACGGTCCGCCGTTCGCCCGCCTTGCGGCCAGCCCGACTGCCAGCCCTGGGCGGCCTCTCGGAGGCCTCGTGGGCGCCTGTTGGGGCCTCATGGGGCCGCGTGGCCGCCTCCTGGGGCCCTTTTGGGACGCTCTTGGAAGGAGCCTTGGGAGCCCTCTTGGAGGCCTCTTGGGCCATGTTGGAGCCATCTTGCGGCCTCGGATGGCCATCGGAAGCGAAAAGGGGAGAAACTCACTTTCGCTTCCGAGGAGCCCCACATACTTATATTTCGGCTGGGGTAATGATAGTGGAATTGAAGCACGTGAGAATGATGTTGGCGGCCGTTGCCCCGCCGATACCGCAAGGACGATCGTCGCTGATTGCGGCCGCGCACAGGGACCACCCCGTGCGCACCCCCTTATGGTGTCGAGAAAACGCCACGCCTGCTATGCCCTGGGCGACCGTCACGGATAGCGGCCGCGCTCAGGGACCACCCCGTGCGCACCCTTTCGTGGTGTAAAGAAAACGCCACGCTGGCTGTGCCCTGGACGACCGTCACGGATAGCGGCCGCGCGCCGCGCTCAGGGACCACCCCGTGCGCACCTCTTGTGGTGTCAAGAATATGCCACGCCTGCTGGGGCAACGGCGATCATGGACCACCCCGCGCATTTTCTGTGGTGTCGAGAAAACGCCACGCTTGCTGTGCCCTGGACGACCGTCGCGGATAGCGGCCGCGCTCAGGGACCACCCCGTGCGCACCCCCGGCGGTGTCGAGAATACGCCGCGCCTGTATGGGCAACGACGACCGTCACGGATAGCGGCCGCGCTCAGGGACCACCACGTGCGCACCCTTTGTGGTGTGGAGAAAACGCCACGCTTGCTGTGCCCTGGACGACCGTCACGGATAGCGGCCGCGCTCAGGGACCACCCCGTGCGCACCCCTTGTGGTGTCGAGAAAACGCCACGCTTGCGGTGCCTTGGACGGGCTGTGCTGAGCTGTGCTGTGCTGAGGTGCTATGATGTGCAGTGTTGTGCTGAGCCGTGCTGAGCTGAGCTGTGCTGTGCTGTGCGGCGTGCGCCCCATGTGTGTGCCCAGTATGTGCGCATACGTCGTGTGTGTGTGCGTGTGTGCCTGTGTGTGCGTGAGGGGAGGGAAAATGGAGACGGAGGCGGGTGAGGAAGACGCGGGTGCGACGCGGCAGAGAAGAAAATTTCAAAATTTCGCGACCGAGGAACCCCCCATACTTATATTACGGCTGGGGTGATGGTGGCTGAAGTGAGGCATGTGGGAATGATGTTGGTGGCCGTTGCCCCGCCGATGCCGCAAGGACACCCGTCACGGATAGCGGCCGCGCTCAGGGACCACCCCGTGCGCACCCCCTGTGGTGTCGAGAGCCCTGGGCGACCGTCACGGAGAGCGGCCGCGCTCAGGGACCACCCCGTGCGCACCCCCTGTGGTGTCGAGAAAACGCCATGCCTGCTGTGCCCTGGACGACCGTCACGGATAACGGCCGCGCTCAGGGACCACCCCGTGCGCACCCCCTGTGGTGCCGAGAAAACGCCACGCCCGCTGTGCCTTGGACGACCGTCGCGGATAGCGGCCGCGTTCAGGGACCACCCCGTGCGCACCTCTTGTGGTGCGAGACAAAGCCACGCGTGTTGTGCCCTGGACGACCATCACGGATAGCGGCCGCGCTCAGGGACCACCCCGTGCGCACTCTGTTGTGGTGTCGAGAAAACGTCACGCCTGCTGTGCCCTGGGCGACCGTCACGGATAGCGGCCGCGCTCAGGGACCACCCCGTGCGCACCCCCTGTGGTGTCGAGAAAACGCCACGCTGGCTGTGCCGTGGACGACCGTCACGGATAGCGGCCGCGCTCAGGGACCACCCCGTCAGGAAATTGCCACGCCTGCTGTGCCTTGGGCGACCGTCACGGATACCGGCCGCGTTCAGGGACCACCCCGTGCGCACCACGTGTGGTGCCGAGAAAACGCCACGTGTGCTGTGCCCTGGGCGACCGTCACGGAGACCGGCCGCGTTCAGGGACCACCCCGTGCGCACCCCTTGTGGTGTCGAGAAAACGCCACGCTTGCTGTCCCTGGACGACCGTCACGGATAGCGGCCGCGCTCAGGGACCACCCCGTGCGCACCCTTGTGGTGTCGAGAAATTGCCACGCCTGCTGTGCCCTGGGCGACCGTCACGGATACCGGCCGCGTTCAGGGACCACCCCGTGCGCACCACGTGTGGTGCCGAGAAAACGCCACGCTTGCTGTGCCTTGGGCGACCGTCACGGAGACCGGCCGCGCTCAGGGACCACCCCGTGCGCACCCCTTGTGGTGTCGAGAAAACGCCACGCCCTGGACGACCGTCACGGATAGCGGCCGCGTTCAGGGACCACCCCGTGCGCACTTTCTGTGGTGCCGAGAAAACGCCACGTGTGCTGTGCCCTGGACGACCGTCGCGGATAGCGGCCGTGCTCAGGGACCACCCCGTGCGCACCCCTTGTGGTGTCGAGAAAAACGCAGCGCCTGCTGTGCCCTGGACGGCTGTCACAGATAGCGGCCGCGCTCAGGGACCACCCCGTGCGCACTTTCTGTGGTGCCGAGAAAACGCCACGCCCGCTGTGCCTTGGACGACCGTCGCGGATTGCGGCCGCGCTCAGGGACCACCCCGTGCGCACCCTTTTGTGGTGTCGAGAAAACGCCACGCTTGCTGTGCCCTGGGCGACCGTCACGGATACCGGCCGCGTTCAGGGACCACCCCGTGCGCACCCCCTGTGGTGTCGAGAAACGCCACGCTTGCTGTGCCCTGGGCGACCGTCACGGAGACCGGCCGCGCTCAGGGACCACCCCGTGCGCACCCCCTGTGGTGTCGAGAAAACGACACGCTTGCTGTGCATTGGACGACTGTCACGGGTAGCGGCCGCGCTCAGGGACCACCCCGTGCGCACCCCCTTGTGGTGTCGAGAAAACGCCACGCTTGTTGTGCCCTGGACGACCGTCACGGATAGCGGCCGCACTCAGGGACCACCCCGTGCGCACCCCCTATGGTGTCGAGAAAACGCCACGCCTGCTGTGCCCTGGACGACCGTCACGGATAGCGGTTGCGCTCACGGACCACCCCATGCGCACCCCCTGTCCGAGCTGAGCTGCGCTTAAGTTATCTGCGATGAGTTGTGCTGTGCTGAGTTGTGCTGCGCTGGGCTGAGCTGAGCTGAGCAGTGGGCTGGGGTGCGCTGTGCTGTGCACAGCTGAGCTGAGCTGAGCTGATATGTGCCGAGCTGTGCTGAGCAGTGATGTGCTGTACTGTGTTGTGCCGCGCTGTGTGAGAAGGGGGGAGGCGTGCGGGAGACGCGGGTGCGACTCGGCAGGGAGGAAAACCATAACCCCATTAAGCATGTGGGGAACCAGAACCGCACGAAACATGTGGGGACACACGTTGATTTGTCCTGAGGTGTTGGGACGATTGTGGCCTCTTCGGGGCCTCCTGTGGGAGCTCTTTGGTCACTTGGAGCCGTCTTGGAGCGGTCATGGGGCCTCTTGGAGCATCGTGGGAGTCATGTTGAGGCATATTGGGGTATTTTGAACCATTTGGGAGGTCATCTTGGGCTCCCCCAGGCGCTCCTGGAGTCATCTTAAGCAGCGCCCCCCCCCAGGAAGCCAAAATGTGGGCAAAACCGATTAACAGTTACGCTACCGAGGAACCCCACATACTTATATTATGGCTGGAGTGATGAGAGCTGAAATGAAGCATGTGAGAATGATGTTGGCGGCCGTTGCCCCGCCGATACCGCAAGGACGACCGTCACGGATAGTGGCCCTGCGCACCCCCTTATGGTGTCGAGAATATGCCATGCCTGTTGTGCCCTGGACGACCGTCACGGATAGCGGCCGCGGTGAGAGACCACCCCTTGCGCACCCCCTTATGGTGTCGAGAAGCTGCCATGCCTGCTGTGCCCTGGACGACCGTCACGGATAGCGGCCACGGTGAGAGACCACCCCTTGCGCACCCGCTTATGGTGCCGAGAACATGCCATGCCTGCTGTGCCCTGGACAACCGTCACGGATAGCGGCCGCGGTGAGAGACCACCCCTTGCGCACCCCCTTACGGTGTCGAGAATATGCCATGCTTGCTGTGCCTTGGACGACCGTCACGGATAGCGGCCGCGGTGAGGGACCACCCCCTGCGCACCCCTTTATGGTGTCGAGAATTGGGCATGCCTGCTGTGCCCTGGACGACCGTCACGGATAGCGGCCGCGGTGAGAGACCACCCCCTGCGCACCCCCTATGGTGTCGAGAATATGCCATGCCTGCTGTGCCCTGGACGACCGTCACGGATAGCGGCCGCGGTGAGAGACCACCCCGTGCGCACCCCTTTATGGTGTCGAGAAAATGCCATGCCTGCTGTGCCCTGGACGACCGTCACGGATAGCGGCCGCGGTGAGAGACCATCCCGTGCGCACCCCCTTACGGTGTCGAGAATATGCCATGCCTGCTGTGCCCTGGACGACCGTCACGGATAGCGGCCGCGGTGAGAGACCACCCCGTGCGCACCCCTTTATTGTGTCGAGAATCTGCCATGCCTGCTGCGCCCTGGACGACCGTCACGGATAGCGGCCGCGGTGAGAAACCACCCCGTGCGCACCCCCTATGGTGTCGAGAATATGCCATGCCTGCTGTACCCGAGCGAATGGGGCGTGCTGTGCATGTGCTGTGCTTTGCTGTGCTGTGCAGGTGGAGGGAGAGGAGGAGGAGGAGGAGGAGGAGGAGGAGGAGGAGGAAAAGGAGGAGGAGGAAAAGGAGGAGGAGGCGAGACGCGGGTGCGGAGCGGCAGGGGAAAAAACATAACCCCACGAAACATGTGGGGAATCAATGATTTTGACATTGCCGCCGAGGCTTCTTGGAGCGTCTTGGGTGCCTCTGGCGGGCCTCCTGGGGGCCTCCCTCCTCCCTCGTCGTTGTCGTCGTTGTCTCCGTCGTCGTCCTCCCTCCTCTCTCGTCGTCGCCGTCTTCGTTGGCATCGTCGTCGGCGTTGGCGTCGTCGTCGTCGTCGGCGGCGTCGTCGTCGCTGTCGTCGGCATCGTCGTCGTCCTCAGCGTCGTCATCGTCGTCGTCGTCGGCGGCGTCGGCGTCGTCGTCATCGGAGTCGTCGTCGTCGTCGGTGTCGTCGTCGCCGTCGTCGTCGTCGTTGGCGTCGTCGTCGTCGAAGTCGTCGGAGTCGTCGGTGTCGGTGTCGTCGGCGGAGTCGTCGGCGTCGGTGTCGTCGTCGTTGTCGCTGTCGTCGTCGGCGTTGGTGTCGTTGCCAAGTGCCATTTGGTACCTACTGTCACGGTCTTGAGAGGTTTTGCGACCAAGTTGCGGGTGGGAGGGTGGGATGCCAAGAAAGGCAAGGAGAATTGCACCACATATGTTGCACACCATATGTTGCTAGAACACACATTGTTATGCTAACGCAGTTGCTAACATTGTATGGGTTCGGCCCCTCTCGCCGCAGTCCCCGGCCAGGCAGGATCGGTCCAAGGTTTTTGGATGGTTTCGGTCCTTCCCGTCGCCGTCGTGGGCCAAGAACGGAACCGATTTATGCTTTTTGATGTATTCGGCTTGTCTTTTGGCCTCTGGAGACCGGATGCGCCTCCCGGGAGGCCGCGTTGTCTTCGTGCACAGGGCCCGCCTTTTCCTTCGCCGCTCGTCTTGAATGGTGGGCACCTGCGCACTACCCGGAAGACCATGGACATCGCGGCCGAGGGGCCATCGGCCATCGCGCAATGCCTCCGTGCTCTTGCGCATTGAATTCCCTCTCCCTTCTTCTCGCCCACCTTGAATGGTGAGCTGCCGGCCGAGAGGACCATGGAGTTCGCGGCCGCTGCGGACCAGGCTTCGCTGGTGCCGGGAGAGTTCACCGCGAAGTGGTGCGCCCTTGGGGGGTAGGGAGTTTCGAGGCCAATGCATGCGGTGCCCTTTGGTCCGCGTCGGCGACGCCTCAAGATTCCTTTCGCTTCGCGGGTTGCATGCTTGGAACGCGTTAAGATTGGGCGTTGGGTGGTTTGCTCTGTTCGTCAGCCGACAAGTTCTGCCGTGTTGCTCTGCCCGCCACAAGGCACTGCCAGCGCCACGAGGGGCGAATGCGTTCCCCCCTAATTAAATTTCAGCGCCGGGGCGAGCGTGCAAACTTCCACGAGGGCAATGAGCGTCCACAGCGTGACAGCACAAGGAAACGCCAAGTTCAAGTTCCGATTGGCATAGCAACCACGCGCCATTTGCACACAATTCCGCTAGCCTTTGGGTGGTTGTTTGGGGTCGTTTAGTGTTTCAATTGGGGGTATCTTGGAGGTTTCTTCGGGCCCCTTCAAGCTTCTTGGGGGTCTCTTAGGGGCCTCTTGGGGCATTTTGGGCACTCTTACGCCATCTGGCCCCGTCGGAGGCCGTCTTGGGGGCCTCTCGGGGCCGCCCTGTGGCTCTCTTGGGGTCCTTTCGGGCCGTGTTTGGGGGCCTCCTTGAGCCTTCTTACGGCCTCCGTGGACTATCTTGGGGCCTCTTGGGCCGTTTTGGGTTCCTCTTGGATGCCTCTTGGGCCGTCTCGGGGCGACCTGGGCACGTGAAAACAAGCGCTTTGTCCAGACGTTCTCAACACATCCTCGTGCAAGACATCCGCCTAGGCAACCTGGACACGTGAAAACAAGTGTCTCTCTTGAAGCATCCTCAAATCCTCATGCTAGACATCTGCCTGGGCGACCTGGACGCGTGAACACAAACGTTTCGCTCGAGATATCCTCAATAATGTCAGCCAGCGTTGACTCCAAATAGATAGGAAAACAGGAGGAGGACGAGAGGTGGATGAGAGGAGGACGAAAGGAGGACCGGAGCAGGACGGGAGGAGGATCGGAGAAGCAAAATCAAGCAAGCGCAAGCAAGCAAGTGAAAGCAAGCAAGCGTAAGCGAGCAATCACAAGCAAGCAAGAGCCAGCTTTCAAGTGCAAGCAAGCAAGGACAAACAAGAGCAAGCGCGCGAGAGCAAGCACGCAAGAGCAAGCAAGCAAGTGCAAGTGAGTGTGCAAGAGCAAGCACGCAAGAGCAAGCAAGCAAGTGCAAACAAGCAAGCAAGAGCAAGTATAGGAATCCATACGACTCATAGGAATCCATAGGACTCGCCATTCGAAATAGCTGGGGGGGCCATTGGAAATAAGGGGGGGGCCATTGGAAAAAGGGGGGGAAGGGGGGGGGCATTAGAGAGAAGGGGGGGGCCATTGGAAAAGTGGGGGGCTAAAGACCAATTACTTTTGATGAGCTAGGACTCCTATAGGGCAAGTCTATTTGGAGAACAAATCCTCAGGCTAGACATCTGCCTGGGCAACCTAGACGTGTGAAACCAAGCATCTCGCTCGAGACATCCTAAAGACCTGGGCACGTGAAAACAAGCACTTCTCCTGCGACATCCTTTGAATTCTGGTCCCCAGGGGAGGAAAGATCTATCCTCGCTCGAGGCATCCTCAACAAATTCTGTAAAACAAGCGTTTCGCTCGAGATATCTGCAACAAACGAGCATGTGTACTTTTGCCTTGTGTTTTATCGATTGGAATTTCAAAACAACAGCGTTTCGCTTGGGACATCCTCAACTGTCTAATTCGCCGGCCCTGCGTGACCTCGTTAGTCAGCACAGATCGATGAATTTGCTGGCCCTGCGCAAGTCGAGGCCCAGGGGTTAACAAAGAGGAGCCCTAGGTCCGAGCCCTTTCAGGGAAAACGCTCGCTTTTTTTTTCACGGAGCAAAATCAAGGGTTAGCGGGACGATGCGTTTGCTTCACGGGGCCTTCGCCAGTGTCGTCCTAAGACCTTTTCGAGTTTTCCAGAGCTGTTCTGAGACCAAATTGGGTTTTCTTGGGGCCATCTGGGGCCCCGTGGGGAACATTCCGAGGCAATTTGGAGGCTGCGCGGAAGCCATGTCGATTACGGCGGGGCCTGTCAGGGAACATGGCCGGGACCGCTGGCACCGCGCTGGCACCGCCGGCACTTGTGTCCCCCCGCCTCCAAACTGGCCAAACCGAGCTACCCGGGGAGGGATTTGGGGAGAGGCAACACCTCACACGCCGAGTGACCCGAAGGCCGACGGGGTTGGCCGAACATTCCAGGAAGTCTCTCCTGCCCAGAATAGAGTGTGAGTAGTTTTGCGTCGGTGATTGGAGGCCGGCGGATGCTTTTGGGGAGGTCGAAGATGGCCTTTTGATCGTTGTTCCGAATGTGTATCCTGCGAAACGTTTTGCTGCTTTATAGAAGATGCCAACGGAGAGCAATAACCGCCCCCTGCCTTCTTGAAAGCGCCCATTGTGGCCAAGCATTGGGCTGAAATCTTTCCAAGCTATTGGACCATTTGTTTTCCCAGCCGTTGTTGAAACCGTTGGGGGAACCTTTGAGTCAGGAGGGAAACAACACAGACACAATTAATCGTCTATTTCCAATGAAAATATACGAAAATATGGGAAGTGGGGGGAAGACAGAAACCCAGAAAATATGTAAAAAGTATGGGTAATCCTATTATTTGTGTGTATTTTTCATGTGTCCCAGGGCCCCTTCATTGAGGGAGGACGAAAGGAGGATGAGAGGGAGGAGAAGGAGGAACAGGAGAAACATGGTGTCTCTTGGTTATCTGCTGGCGCCTCCTGAGGGTCTCTTGTGTACCTCGGATGGCCTCTTGGGGCCTCGGGGGCCTCTTTGGGGCCTCGTAGGGGCCTCTTGGGGGCCTGTTGTCGTCTTCGGGGCCTCTTGCCGTTTGGAGGCCGTCTTGGAGGTCCCTGTTGCCAGTCTTGAGGCTCTATTTGGACGCTTTAGGGTCATCTTGGAGGTCTGTTGGGCCGTCTTGGGGCCCTCTTGTGACTGTCTTGGGGGCCTGTTGGGGCGTCTTGGCGCCCTCTTGGCACGTCTTGGGGCCTCTTGGGGGCTTCGGGGGCCGTCGCGAGGCTCTCCCGGGGCTTCTTGGGCCATGTTGGAATCCTTTTGGGCCAATCTGGTGCCGTCTTAGCCGTCTTTGGGGCGTCTCGGAGGCCATCTTAGCCGTCTTGGAATTCTTCCTAAGGCCATATTGGGCGAGACGGCTGGTTGGATAAGGTTTTTCCGTGACGCCGGTGGACCAAGATGAAGGCCATTGGGAATTCCGTCAACGGCTTGAAACAGCAAGACATCCAGCACGCCGTGCACGGCTGATCGGAGACGCCTACGGCGAATCGCCGTCGCCCCTTGTCTTTTGGAAACGCCCATTCGGCCAAACGTTGGGCCGAAGCCTGGCAAAGCTATTGGACTGCGTGTTCTCCCAGCCGCTGTGTAACCCCTTGAGGGAACAGTTGGAAGAGGAAGAGGAGGAGGAGAGGGAGGAGAACGAGGACGAGGAGGAAGAAGGAGGAGGAGGAGGAGAAAGAAGAGGAGGCCTTTTGATGAACTCTTGGGGCCTCATGGGGGATTCCTGTGAGCTTTCTGGGGGGGCTGCTCTGTGCCTCTGAGGGGCTTCTTGGAGGCGTCCTGGGGCCTCTTGGGGGCCGTTCAAGAACCTTTTGGCCTTCGGAGGCCTATAGGGCCGTCTTGGGGGCCTCTTGGGCCATCTTGGGGCCCTCCCAGGCTGTCTTGTGGGCCTCGTGGGGTCCTGGCGCGCCCCCTGGCTTGCGCGTCCCCTGGCACGTCTACTGGCTTTGGCGCGTACGCGGCACGTTCCTTTGCACGTCTCTCTGCACGCACCCTGGCGCTTCCGATGGCACGTCCCCTGGCGCGTCGCGCTGTACGACCCGTGTCGCGTCCGATGTCGCGCCGCGCGTCTCCTGACGCGCCCCTTGGCACGTCCGTTGGCGAGTCGACTGGCAATCACGTCCCCGGGCGCCTCTCCTGACACGTTCCTTGGACATCCCATGGCGCGTCCCGTGGTGCGCTTCCTGGCGCATCCTCTCCCTCCTCCTCCTCCTCCTCCTCCTCCTCCTCCTCCTCCTCCTCCTCCTCCTCCTCCTCCTCCTCCTCCTCCTCCTCCTCCCCCTCCTCCTCCTCCTCCTCCTCCTCCTCCTCCTCCTCCTCCTCCTGGCGCGTCCCGTGGCGCGCCCCCGGCACGTGCTGTGGCGCGTTTGTCCGTCCTCTGTCGGTGGCCGTGGGCGCCCTGAAGGCGGGGTTCTTGCCAGCTGCCGCAGGTGGAGGCCCCGCGCCAGCGGCAACTGCGCCGACGCGGTTCCGCCCTTGCCGGCACTTCGAGGGTCCCGACACCGGTCCCGATGCCCCCGCCCTACCCCTGCCCAGCCCAAAGTCCAGATTTAGATCATTGCGAAGGCCTTACGGCCGATGCCGCCGACCCTGAAGGGGGACGATGAATGACGACGATGACGGCGACGACGGAGACGGCGACGACCATCGCGAGTCCTTGTTGGGGCCTTCCCGGGCCCTCTTGGGCTGTTCTGGGGGGCCTTTGGGCCGTCTTGGGGCCTTCCCGGGCCATCCTGGCGTGTATTTGGGCCGTTCTGGGGAGCTCTCGGAGGCAACTGGGGCCGACGTGGAGTGTATGAAGCCTGGAAGTCAAGCAGGCGAAAAACATGGGCGATTTCGGGACCTCCTGGTAGCCTCTTGGAGTGGGGAGCTTGAAATGTGGGTTGGTTTCCCCCTCTTCGGCCTCTCTTGGGGTGTTCCTGGGGCTCTCTTGGGCGTTCTCGGTCGGAGAAGGGGGAGGGGGGGGTCACGATTCGCAGGACGCTTCCAGGGACCCCGCGGGATCTTCTCCTCCCTCTCACCCTCCCCCTGGACCTCCCTTCTCTCGTGGGTAGGGGGTTACAGGAACGGGGTCCCCTTCGAGTCGATTACGCTGTTGTTCGATTCTCCTCTGGCTGGAGCGTTTGAGGAGGTGGGCCAAGGGAAGAGGGGGGGTGGTTCTGGGAGGCTCATGCAGGTTTCAGGGTGGTGCGGGGGAAAAACGACGAAGAGCGAGGGAGAAACAGAGAAGGAGGAGGAGGAGGAGGAGGAGGAGGAGGAGGCAGAGGAGGAAGAGGAGGAGAATCGAGGATCGGGGTTCGAGTCGACGTTTCATGTTTCATGGTCTTTTTTGGGGGGGCTCTCTGGAAGCCTCCGAGGATTTCTGGGGACGTCCTGGAGGCGTCTTGGGCCGTCTTGGGGCCCTCTCGGGCCGTTAGGGGACGCTTTTGGGCGCCTCTTGGGGCGTCTCGGGGCGATATTGGGGGCCTCCTGGCGCGTTGGCAAACGTCAGAGGCAAGAGCGCTAGAATCCTGCAAAAACGTATGGAACATCTACGATTTTTGTATCGTGGGCGCCCCATGCGGTGGGTGGGTCCGCCGAGGTTGCGCCGCGTTGTCGCCCCGTGCCTCCTCGAGGGCGCTCGTGGGCGACCCGCTCGATGGGTGGGTCCGGCATAGTTGCGCCACGTTGCCGCCCGTACCGCCTCGTGGGCGCTCTTGGGTGCCCGTGGGCACTCCAAGCGCTGAGCTTACTAACACATGGCGTACAACGCATAGCTTACACGACACAACATGTTTACACAGGTTACATCGCATATCATTCACCTCCAGCTCACACAATACATTTTGCACGACATTGCCTACACATCTGTGACGCAGCACAGCGTCCTCCTGCGTATCTCGCACCGCATAGCTTACACGGCATGGCGTACATCACAAAGCTCGCACTGCATAGTATTCACCTCCACCGTGCAATAATTCATTGTGCAGGGTCCACGCTGGCTGACATCTAGCTATGAGGGTTGCCATACGGTGGGGCCTTGACGCTCAAAGAAGTGCCCAGCGACAGCCCCGCCTTGAGCATGATCCGCCCCCCGTCCGTGCAACTGCTGCGCTTTTACTGTAGTCTCAAACGAGAGCTCCACGCTTGAAAAAGGAGCCATCCTCCACTCGTGTAGCTGTCGCACGATTTGAAATTGTGGCCACGACGTGTGATGCAGCCCCAGGCGGCACCACCATTTTGAAAAGGAACTGCCCTATGTCCGCTCAACTGCTTATGAGACGAGTGCACGCGCCGCCAAAGTGAAAGCCTCCGTTTCAAGATTACTAGCCTTCCATTGATGAAATGTTTGAAGCGTTCAAGACTCGTTTGCGTGGCTCCGAGGCGAGAGCATGATTTTGATCACCCCAAGCCGCCAAGTGCTTTACGACGAAAGTGCGCTGCGCCAAAGCGGAAACCTCACTTTGGGAACGGTTCGTTGTTCTTCGCGTAACCGTTGGGGATTGAAAGTTTCAATCTCGTAATCGGTGAGGAGGACAATCGGTGAAGAGGTCTCACGCGAAACGTCCTGCCAGGCCGACCTACACGCTTGGTGGTGTGACAGGGAGGAGTAGAATTTAAGGAAGGAGTTTTGAGGAGGAGGGGGATACAGAAACGGACGCGGAAGAGAATGGTGAGGTCCGGGAGGAGGTGGAAAGTACCGGTGATGATTTTCTTTGATGGTAAACTTTGACGCCGGAAAGGAGAACACGGGAGAGGAGGAACAGCTTGATCGAGCAGGTGGGCGGGGGACAGAGCCCGTGCGAGCCGAAGGGAGGGTGAGAGATATGGACGAAGGGAGGGTGAGAGATATGGATATGGAGGGTGAGGATCATGAGAAGGAGGAGAAGGAGGGAGAATTAGGCAGGGAGAGGGGGAGGAACGGGAGGGCAGGTAGGCGCTGTGGGAGGAGGAGGAATCTGGAGAGGAGACGGGAATGGGGGGGGTAAGAGGAAACATGGATGGGGGAGTAGCAGTAAAGTGGCGAGGAGGGGTGAGGGACGGAGGAGGAGGAGGAGGAGGAGGAGGAGGAGGAGGAGGAGGAGGAGGAGGAGTTAGGCCTGATGAGCAGGAGTCGGCGGAATACGATGTATGAGCAGGACGAGGTTGAGGAGGATGAAGTGCCAGAAGGAAGGCAGGCGAGGACGAAGAGGGGGCGGGAGAAGGACCATGAGCCAGAGAAACTACGGCTGAATAGATGATGCGGATGAGGCGACTAGGAGGATTACGATGAGGAGTATGCCGATGAGGAGGATGGTGATGAGGACGAGGACGAAGATGCGGGGGACGGAGTCAGACGTTGCGGGGAATAAGCTAGGAGGGCGGATGGAGCAGATCGAAGGAACCATAGGGTACCTTGCGAGGACATCGAGGCGTAACCAGACAGAAAGGGGGAGTTTGTGTACGTACCCGGTCGTGGTGAACAATGCGGAGGAGGAGGACGGAGGTTGGAAGGCTGAGGTGGAGGATGGCTGAGAGGCGGCACGAAGGGGGCAGCGGAGGCGCAGCTGTCGCGCGAGTTGGCCTGCGCGCGCTATTTTTGTTTGAACCTCATGCGGACCAATTCCAGAGTCCTGCTCGCAGGCATCCGCGATGAAAGGGCCAGCTCATGTGTTCAGGCACACGCTCTTGTCAGTGTCGGAGTCCGCGTTTCTCCATGGATGGTTTGCGCTTTCTGAGTGTTCGTGGCCCTTCCCCGTCTGTCCCGCAGGCGCGGTAAGACGAAGTGCCCGATGGACATTTTGGAGTGCTACCACATGGAGAGAAAAGATGCGATCAGCTACGATTTGACCAAGACTTCAGTTTACCAACTGAAGATAGGCTGAAGGATGTCCGTGCTCTCTCTGCGTTTGTGGCCACGCTTCTGCAACCCAGCTTCAGGCTCTCAGTATACAGCATCTTCTTGACACTCTTCCAACCTCCTCAACTCTCGACGTCTTTTTTCCTCCCGTGATCGTCCAAGCCTTGATGGATGAACAATAATTTCACCATTGTGGTGGACAGAGGTACATGGATATCGGTTTTCCCGGGTGCGTTCTGGCAACGATTTCGTTGCGAATCCAGCCGTGGCGACAAGAAACGGGTAGCTGTATCAGGTATATTGCGAAGGTTTTACGGCTGATGCGGCCGACCTTGAACAGGGACAACGACGGCGACGAAGACAACGACGAGACGACAACGATGGCGATGACGACGCTGACGCGCTGGAGCAACATGATCGACCTACGAATCCGGAAAGGGATGTATGAATGTAAAGCATGGAGATGCTTCAAGACACCAAGCTTGGGCGACGGGCAATTGCAATGCTCAAGGCAACGATGGTGCTGTACCGTGCCACGGGCTGTGCTGCGCTGTGCTGCGATGGCCTGACATGTACCATGCCGCGTTGACCTGTGCAATGCTCTATTGCATTCTGGATCAGGTCGTCCTTGGCATCGCAATCCTGACCGAACAGATCGGGATCTTAAAGCTCGAGCTGCCTGAATGCATAACTCGAGTTTCTTGCAGACGAACCGCGCAGGGCGCTCGACCAGCTCGAGTTGAAGATCTGATTCAGTTCCGTAACGGCACGAGCCAAGTCGGCATTTCCGAACCGACGCGAAACGCACCGAAAATGGGCGGACCGAAACATGGCGAACCAAGACGCGACGACTTGCATCACGACGAACTTAAACGATACGAAGGCCGAACCGCCCCGACTCGAAGCGAGACAAGTCAAATTTATCATCCTGAAGCTACATGGCGTCTTCTGGTGAGGGAGCCGCACTCCGAGGTGCCTGGCCAGGGCAGCGAGTTTGCGTAATTTGCGATTGATACGAGCTGTGCTGCACTGTGCTGCGTCATATTGTGTTGAACTGTTATGTTTTCTGTTGCTTTGTGGATTTCAAGCAACCCTTGGCACTCTAATCCTGTCCGAATTGATCTGGATCGTAAGCTCAAGGTGCCTACGCGCATGGTTTGCCCAAAGGTGGCTGCAGTCGAAACGTGTGGCGTTCGACCAGCTCGAGCTTAAGATCCGATTCGGTTCCGAAGTGGGACGAACTGATCGGGGGGCGAATCCGAAGCGAATTGGAACGCATTCCGACGACGACGAGGCCCCCGCACGACACCCCTACAAACAATGCAAAACCAGCGGTATCCGCTGGAACTGCGCTTTTGCGGAGGGGCCCGCGCGCGTGCATGCGCGCGTGCGCCCCTGAACCCACATGGCGATGCTGGATGCTGGTGGTCGCCAGTTTGGTCCCATTAATGGCATCCCTGGCCTCCTTGGGAGGCTTCGGGGGCCCGCAGTCGACCCCTGGGGATGGGGGGCCCGTGACTGGGGGAGCGGGGGCCTTAGGAGGGAACCAGAAGCCGCAGGCCGAGGAGGTGTCGCTCTTGGACCTGGGAGGCGCAGGTCTGGAACAGTCCGGGCCCCTTGCGGCTCCAGCCCGGACGGATAGTTCCCGCGCTACCCCCCAGGGGGGGGGGGGCGAGCATGCGTGGCCGACCCCAGGAGGCAAGAGGCTGGCGCCCAGGGCCCTCACGGGTTCCCCGGTGGAGGACGTGCCTTTCCCTGGCGCGGCCAGCGAATGGGCGCGAGCAGTCCCTGGTGGGTCATGGGGCGCGGCCCTGCAAGACGTATCTAGACATACAATGTGCGTCTAGATGCGAGCGCGCCCTGGCGCAGGCGAGGAACCCATCGTACCTATCTTTCTGCAACGACGGCACTATATATATATATATATATATATATATATACATATATAAACACATAACTTTTAGATGCGCGCCCACGGTCTGTGCGGGAGCGCCCCCGTATCTACAGGCATGTACGTTTCAAGCGTATTAAACACTGGGCCGCGCTTATTTTTCTGTCAGAAAAGATGAGTGTGTATATATATATATATATACACATATATTCGTACCTTTGTTTCAAAGAGTGACAGTGCCGCGCCGCTCATTGTTTGTCAGAACGAACTTATGTTATTGCGTTCCTGGCGCGAGCAAGATCCATGATGTTGGTCGAAGCAGTGAACAACGGGATGGGGATAGTGGGATGCCGCGGCGATGAGGAGTGAGGGGGCGAGCGACGACGACAAAAACGACGAATAGCAGGATGGATAACGACGACGGAACGAAATTTAGGAGAGAACTGTGTAGTGATTGGGAACCGCAGGATGGGTAGAGCGAAGAGGAGGAGGAGGAGGAGGAGGAGGAGGAGGAGGAGGAGGAGGAGGAGGAGAGGAGGAGGAGGGGGAGGAGGAGAGGAGGAGGAAGAGGAGGAGGAGGAGAAGGAGGAGGAGGGGGAGGGGGAGCGGGATTGGGGGGGGAGGGGAGGAGGAGGAGGAGGAGGAGGAGGAGAGGAGGAGGGAGGAGGAGGAGGAGGAGGAGGAAGGAGGAGGGAGGAGGAGGAGGAGGAGGAGGCGGAGGGAGGAGGAGGAGGAGGAGGGAGGAGGGGGGGGGGAGGGGGGGGGGGGGGGGACGGGGGGGGGAGCGGGAGGGGGACGGGGAGGAGGAGGGGTTGAAGAGGAGCCGAGGAGGAGGAGGAAAAGGAGGAGGAGGAGGAGGGGGAGGAGGGGGGGGAGGAGGAGAAGGAGGAGGATGGGGGAGGAGGAGGAGAAGGAGGAGGAGGGGGAGAGGGATGGAGGATGAGGTCGACTGCGAATGAGAGACGATGGCGTGTTGGTGGGGGACCAGCCAAGAGCAGGAGGCGCAGAAACATGACGCAGGGAATGGGGGAGCTTAGCGATGATGGGGCGCTGAAAGGGGCAGGGATGCACCATGGAGGGGGGAGGGTTCCGCCTGTTTTCCGTTCGTCCCTGGAGCGTATGGCGCTTGCGTGAGAGCCCCAGGGGGTCCGAGGCGGCCCAAGAACGCTCCAATCTGTCTCACTGCGTTTCTTGGATCGTTTCAGAAGCTTCCGGAAGGCTTCAACCATGTTCCTAAATGGTTCCCCGGGAAAAAAACAGTAACGCATTTTTCGATGAATATTCCAAAGCGGCCCAAGATGCCTCCAAATCGCCCAGTGATAGCCCAATGGGCCCCTCAAGAGGGCCCATGACAAACCCACGAGGGCCTTGAGAAGGCCCAACAGGCTCCCATGACGGTTCAAGGGGCATTTTTTGTTTAAGGTCCAAGGGGGGCCCAAAAGGGGGAACTCGAACAACAAAATCGAGCCCTCTGCCCCGAGACGACCCTCGAGACAACCAGCAGGCCTTCAAGTGATTCGTCAATACGCGCCAACAGGACGAACCCTTGTAACGAATTTGCTATCCCGATATTGGCCTCGCTCTTGCGTGGTATGGTAGCTTGGGTATTGTAGGCGTGGTATGGTGTGGTATGTATGATATGGTGTGGCAGGTCTTGTATGGTAGGAATGGCATAGTGTGGCTTGATCTGGTAAGTTTGGTGTGGTATAGTAGGTTTGGAATGGTACGGTATGGTAGGTCTGGTACGGTAGGTGTGGTGTGGTACGTATGGTATGGGAGATACGCGTGGTATTGGTATGCTACGCACTGGTATGGCATATTTGGGAGGCGGGAGAAGGAGAAGGAGAAGAAGGAAACGGAGAGGGCGCTCTAGGAAAACAAGAACCTCACCCAGGATGTGGGGAACAAGAACCGCATTCAGAATGTGGCGAAAGAAGACAAGAGAAGCTGAGCACCGAGGAGGGCGGATGAGGAGGATCCAAGAGGAGTGAGGAGCGATAGTGGTCGACCTTGGGCTTGCGCAGGAGACATGGCGCCGTATCTATTCATAATGATTTGTGGTGAACATGTTGTCCAGCGATGGGCGCCAGATTGAAACGTATCGAAGCAGATCTAAACAGATCTACTCGTATATAAAAATGGCCCCGCATCTAAAATTCGGAAGAAGACGTACCTCCCGGAGGTCGGAGTGGCGCGCCCAGCGTGCAGGCCGCCCCGTCGCCTCTGGTCCCGCCGGCTGCCGCCGGTCGGAAACCCCCGCGGGGGCCCCCGCCGTGAAGGCCGAAGGAGGAAGTGCATGAAAAGGAGGAGGACGAGGATTCTGACGCGGCAGCGGATGTTAATGTGGATGGATATCATTAACAGGAAGCCGTGACGGAGAGAGACGTCCAGGTGGAGGAAGAGGACGCCGAGCACGAGCATTATGATTACGGCGGCGATGGTGGCGACGACGTCGAGCGACGTTTTGCTGTCCGCGACGGCGAAGACGACAGCAGCAGCGGCTGCGGGTGTTTGCGACGACGACGACGACGGCGGGGACAGCGGCGGCAGCGATGGCGACGACAGCGCCCGCGCCCGCCGTGTCCGACGAAAATGGCGACGCTCCCCCCGAGGTCCACAGAGGCCGCCCTGGGAAACTTTTCGAGGCCACCGGAGGCCCTCGGAGGCCCGAGATCAATCAACCAGAAGCGCTCGAGGACTTCGAGGATCGGGCTTCGGTCCTCGAACGAAGACGTCGACGCGGCGGTGGCGACTGGCTCCAGGACGCCGAGCGCAAGCCGTGCCCGACGACGATGACGCCTGCGACGGCACCCGCGAGGACCCACGGCAGCGTCGGCTGCAGCGGCGAGCTCGAGGACGCCGCGAGGCGTCTCCGCGGCCCTCCGCCGAGAGGGGCGCCCCTCGCGGCGGCGCGGGGCGCGCGGCGCTGGCCGCCCGCGGCCCGCGGGCCCGCGAGCGCGCCGGCGAGCGCGCCGGGTGCGCGCCCGTCGGCCGCGGGTCGGCGGCGCGTGGGCGGCGGGCCATCACGGCCCAGCGCGGCTCGGCCTTCTGGGTCTCGGGGCACGATTCGGGACTCGTCGCCGATCTCGGGGCACGATCGGGGATTCGGCGCCCATCGTGGCCCACGGACTCGGGCGCGCGGGTTGGAAGGATGGGCCCCCCATTGCACGGGCAGGTGGCCGCCGGGCCCAGGGCAGGGCGGCAGGAGGGGTTCAGGAAGGAGGAGGGGAGGGGAGGGGGCAGGGATGACTGGTGGGCCGAGGAGGAGGAGCGAGGATGAGAGTTTGTTTGCTGCAGGCCGCTGCTGTGACAAGCTTCCGGAGAGATTGGCAAGCAGGAAAATATGAAAGTGCATAAAAGCCAGGGTATCACGAAGTCAGGCATTCGCTAAGATAAAAAAACCCAGAGTGGACATCATGTCAGCTGCGTCGCAAGGCCCTGCACAATTGGCAGGAAAGCAACATTCGAATTCGCACCTGCTGCCATCAGCCGAAAGGCGACCTCCAAAGCCGGTGCCCTCAGCGACGGCTGCTGCTGCAATTCCGAGAGCACAGCTTCGCCGTCAGCGAAGCGGCCCAGCAAGGCAACGTCAGTGTCGTCCAATTCTTTCGCATCTTGTGAAAAAAAAACTCCAGACTGGATGTCCGTGGCGAGGTCCTCACGGGAGGCCTCAAAAATGGAAGGCATCGCGTCCGGAGGAGCGCCAGAAACCTGCAGCTGCTCCGGACCGGGCTCGGTCACATGCGAACTCACATTATTATTATTATTCTTGCGCCGATTCTTCTTCTTCCTCTTCGGGGCCACCTCCGTAGCGCCAGCAGCCAGCGAGGGTACAGAAAAAGACGAGGAACTATCATCCCACTCGTGATGGACACAGCCACTATGGGCTGACATGCCCAGGACACCGCCACTCTGGGCTGACGTGCCTACACCGAGAGGCGACTCCGAGGCACCGCCACTGACGGCTGACGTGCCAGAGCCGTCAAGCGTGACACCGCCACTAAGGGCTGACATGTCGGGGGCTGCACCTTCACCACCTGCATCGGGACAGGACCCGTCGCCGATGTAGAAGGTCTTCACCTCCGAGGTGGCGTCCGTGGGATCCTCGTTCCTGCTGGCGGAGTCGGAGGTGACGGCGGCGTGACCGGAACAAGCGGCGAAGGAGGCCACCACCCCATCGCCAAAGCTTGGATTTCCGTCCTGTCCGGATCCTGACCAGTAGGCATGTCCTCCGTCATGCGCTCGAGGATGCGCTTGTAGTCGCTCAACATGTGTTTGCGACGCCTCTTCTTGGGCGCCGGTGGAATGGTAGTGCTCGTAGTGGTACCCTGCTCCGCCGAAGAACTCGCCGCATCCGCCGCCATGGCCCTGGGAGGCGCAACCGCCTGCACCGTAGCCACCGGGCTGGGATACGATCTGAAATCCCCAGGCGGGGGGGAAAAGGGCGAGATCACCAGAACCTCCACTTGCGGCTTCACCTGCTTGTCGGACTGCACCTCCGAAGCTCTCTGCGCCTCCACAGCGAGGCGCAGGCGCTCCCAACGCGGGAGCTGCTTCACCGGCGCCTGCTCGAGCTGCTCCACCTCTGCGGGCTGCCGGCAGCCATGTGCCGGGGGCGGCGGCGGCGGCGGGTGGCAGAACCGGCGCTGCGAGTCCGCCATCGAGAAGAACAACGTCTAGTGAGCCGAAATGCGCTGCAAACGCTGCAACGCGCGCCCCGAGGTCGCCGTTGACGAGGTGCGCTGGCACGAAGATGCGCAACTCGGGATCCGTTGATACCATGCACCGGTATCCCCCCATCGTTCACTGCCGCACACCTGGCGGAAACGCTCAAGCCAGCAGCACAATGGCCACCAGCCCTGGGGAAGGCGCGAGCCGGCAGGATCCTGAAACGGCTCGAGCCCGAGCTTGAGGAAGCGAGGATGAGAGGGAGGGGGGATGAGGAGTGAGTAAAAGGAATATGATGATGATGATGATGATGATGAGGAGGAGGAGGAGGAGGAGGAGGAGGAGCAGCAGAGAATGAGAGTGGTCATGATAGCGGTGCGGCGACGGTGGTGGTGAGGATGAGGATAAGCATGAGGATAATGATGAAGATTATGATATTGCTGCTGATGATGATACTGTTGCTGCTGATGATGATGGTGGTTGTGGTGGTGTGGAGCGGGAGGACGAAGAGGAGAAGGAGGAAGAGGTGGAGGAAGAGGAGCCGAAGGATTCGAGGGATGAGCATTCAGCGGGGCAGGAGTTACATGAGGAGCACAAGGAGGATACTGAAGAAGTGCACGAGGAACCAGAGGAGCATCAGCAGGATGAGCAAGAGTAGTCCGAAGCGCGGGGCAGCATGGAATCCGGGGAGGAGAGAGAGTCGTAGTCACGCTGTATATTTGTGGATGAGCAGGCGGATCAGCAGCAGGAGCAGCAGGGGCAAAGCGGCGGACAGGGGGCCCAGAGGCACGCTGGCACTCGCCGCAAGTTGGACCGCTGCAACCCGCCTTTGGCCCGGGAGAGTCCAGAGACTGCAGCGGCGGAAGCTAGGTACGTGAGGCTGGCAAGGCTCAGAAAGCATAAATTGCCCGAGCTCCGCACGGATTTCTTGGCTTGGCGCTGGGCCTCTTTTGCGGCGCCTCCAGCGCCGCCCTTGGCGCGCTCCGCGAGATGGAGAGGGGCGCCCAGGCCCGATCCCAGAAGTCTTCGCGGACCTCCAGAAGTTTCTGTTTATGTCGACTTGTCATCTCCGAGTTAGTCAGCAGGCTGTCCTCACGTCGCGGGAGGGAAGCCGCCCAGATCCACACAGCCAGCGATTGTTGAACACCCCTTAACGTTCACTCAAGAATTCTGCGCTGCATGACTCCTTCCGCAGCTGGTTGAATAGACGGATCTGTTCACAGGGGTGTTTCTGATAAGGGTGGTCCTTCACCCCTCTGGAATGGACCCCTCTGGAATGGGGCCTGGGCTGGTGGGTTTGGACGATTTTGCCGCAGCGCCGCTGCATCAGCGACGCGGCGCGATCAAGAGCTCGACGCAAGTGCATCGCACATGCAACGAGTGGGCGGGGCGATCTTCCGACCCCGCCTGCTCGGGAGAAATGTACGATCGGGCTTCCACGGTGGGCCCCTGTAGGTGGTCGCCGCTGGCCTCAACGCGAGCTGCTTCTGGATTCAATCTTAATTGAGCGAACGAGCCCAGGATATCTGCAGGCAGATGTATTGGATCCTTGGGCTTCCTGCGTTTCCACAGGGCTTCCTCGGGTCCCCAAAGGCTTCGGGGATCATCGATCTCAGTGATGCCCTTGTTGACAGCCCGATTGCTTAGTTGATTTGACTATTGTTATGCTTTGCGCGCACGTAGCTGCTCTGGAGCTGGTCACGAGTGCGGAGACGCTGACCTGGACGGCTCGAAACGTTGCTGTCGACCGCTCCATAACAACAGGTCACCCTTTAATCACAACAACAGAAAGTGAGGACCTTTGCCCGAACATGCACAGTAATCATAAGTGATTTGTCTTAACACCCCAGGGCCGCCGTCGTTGGCTCCTCTGAGGCTCTCCGCACCTGAGGGTTGACGTGTTGACGCCTCCCCAGACTACCCGGGAGTGGCCTTTTGATGCCAGCCAGTATTACCTCTGGGGGCTTTCTGTGCGCGACCCGTCGCCTAGCCAGGTGATCCTCCTGGTTTTGGTTGTCCCTTGTCTTCCTCGCCTTCCTCGTCCTCCTTGCCCTCCCCGTCCTCTTCGCCGTCTCCTCCTCATATGGTTCCTTCTGTTCGTCCTGCGCCTTCTCATATTTGCCCTCTCCCTCCTCCGCAGCCCAATCAGAGGGTTATAACATGGAAGATAGCGGGGGCGAGGGAGTCTCAACGGTTTGGCAGCTTCTCACCGACATGCCTTCCCGCCTAGCATCCACCGGTCAGCGTATTTTGTCTTGTGATCGCACGTCCTCGCTATCTATGCCCACTTGCCCCACCTGGTCGTTCTTCATCTCAAGAGGAAGGTGTGCCCTCGTTTCAGGCTGCACCTGATTCACGCAGAATCCATCACCCCCGTTCTCATCGCCATCTCCCGAACGAGTATGCCTCTTTCTCTGCCCCCTCCTCGCCGTCTATGCCCAGTCGTGTCGCTCGTTACCGTGCGCTTCTGCCCGCAGCGGCGCGGCGACGGCGCAGCGACGGGCGCGTGGCGCGAGGTGGGCCGTAGGCATCCCCGGCGACCGCCAGAAAAGGCCTTCGCACTGCGAACCATCTGGTGTGGGAGCATGCTGGGACCATGGGAGACATGAGGTGTCGCGGGCGATGTTTCTCCCCCAATCCCCGAGTTTCGCCCGAAAAGTCTGGCCGCTCAGAAGAATGGGAAAACCCTGGGATACACCCCAAGGGGGCTATTCGGACGCACCCTATCGAGAATGGACACCCCCCCATCGTATATCCCAGGGTTAGGCCCCAAATTTCTGGTCCATTCGGAAACCCCACGAAGCCTGGGATAGGGGTCGACATATCCCCTGTTAAGGTGGTGACCCAAACTTGCGCTCCCAGCCTAGACCACACGACGAGGGTGAGGCAGACGTTCCGGAGGGGCGCTGTGACTGGGGGATGCTGAGGAACTGCTCGCGCTCGAGCTCCAGCCCCAAAGGCCGCCCAAATCTCGCCCCTTACCCTGGGTCCCAACCCCACCACCCTCCTGCCAAGGATGCCCGCGGAGGTCGCCGTCGGGGTGCCGTTGGTGCCATTGTTTATAAGTTTTCGTGGGATTGGCCTGCCTCGACTGGCGACGCCATCTGTCCCTCTACACCGGGGTTGTTGTGCTTGCTGCGCTACGCAGCGTAGTTCATATTGGCGGAGGTGGAGGAGAAGGACAGAGGGGTAGAAGGACAATTGGGGTGATGACATTGTACAGGATGAGGAAGAGATGGGATCAGGAGGCGGACGAGGAGGAAGAGGAGATGGGCCATGCGCAGGAGAAATGAGATAAGTAGGTAGGTCATTGTTTGCGCCTCCTGTGTTTGTTCTCCTTGCCCCTTCGCCATCCGCTGCTGCTATCATGTGTATCGCTTCTGTGCATAAAGCGTTCTTGCAGATACACTCGCGGAAAAGAACGGGGAGTGTGGTCGAGCCACACCTGCTGATTGAAGGGCGTACAGGCCCGCATTGCAGGCGGCACGTTGCCCTACAGCAGGCCTCGGCGCAGAACATCGTCGCCTTCGGGAAAGGAGGGTGGCGCCGAAAAACAAAGGAAGACACCATCAGTGCCAACGCACAGTGGAGTCAACGAGCGTCGAGGACGCCGTGAGCGGAGAGCCGACAGCACCCCGCGCTTTTTCTCCACACTGCAGGTGCGAGCTCCCCTCGGTGCCGCCGCCTCGCCGCCAGGCCGTTCTGGCCCGCGCCGTTTTTTGAGCCTGACAGCCCGCTCCCGCCGCCCCCTGTGGCCAAGCGTCGCCACGCTGGAAGGCAGGGGGGGCAGCGAACGGGGACCCCCCCTTGGCACAATGAGAAGGAAGACACATAGTGTGAGAGAGAGAGAGTGAGGGAGAGAGAGAGAGAGAGAGACACGAACAACCAAACACATGAATATCCTCCACTCCGCCCATCCGCGGGCCCCATGTCGTCAGGACTGCGCCTTTCCTGTCGAAAGGGCCACACTAGAATTGCTATATGTCTCAACCTCGGCGCCTCTTCACACTCGCATGGTTTTTGGCGTGGTTTCGTCATTCGTGAGTGGGGGGGCGGATTCGTGCGCCCCGGTTGTTGTTGGCTCTTCCCATCTGCATGAGCTAGGACAGCGGTTTTTGTTAACACGAACGGCGGCGTGTGCCTTGGATGTTGGTTGTTATCGTAGCGCTTGCTCCAACGATGAGTTGCGCCCCGAATATGCCTGGTTGCGCATCGAAGTTTGTCTTCCTTGTCGTTTCAATGTGATCGATGATGTACCTTCGCGTTCTCGTTTTTGGATGGCGCCCGCGGCTTATGCGAACAAGTGGGGGGATCCTTCTCGTGGGATGATCGCATGTGATATATAGGATTGCCGCTGCTGGATCGCGCACTCGCTGTTTTAGGATATGAGAAGCGCGGACACGCAGATGTAACATGCGTCGACATACCTTGAAGAATGCGCACATTTGGGAGGAGTTTGATTATTCCCTGCAGCTTGTCAGTGCCATCGTTTCGGGTGTGATTTGAAAGAGCAGGGCGCGTTCCGTGTTTGGTAAACGTACGATTATATTGAACAGGCGCGCGCAGATTTTGCCGTTCTTGGACGGTAGGACCCCGCATGCATGCGTGCTCTGCTTATTCGCCAAGCTCCCTCACATGTTCCGTGCCCCATAAGGTGGCCCCACATTCGGCCCCAGGAGGTGGCTTCGCGGGCTTCCCCCGCCTATTTCGGCACACACGTTTCGTGGGACTCTGCGGCCCCGGCGGCTTCCGCGGGTGCGTTCGCGTTCGCCCCCGCTCAAATTGTTGAGAGGGGAAGCGAGGAAAAAAGGGTGATGGGATCAGGTGCGGCCAAATGCGGCCCCTCATCCGCCTCCTCCCTCAACTCCCCGCTGGGGCCGCCGTTGTGGCTCACCCCTCAGCGCCGCTGGCGCTGGGGGCCAACTCTCGCTTGGTTTGGGGGCGGCGCAGTCGGAAAAGAGTACGAGGTGGGAGATGGTGGACGGCGGGGGGCGGAGCGGACGGCCAGGGCAATGGCGACATGGAGGAGGGAGAGAATGGGAGGTTTTGGGATGGTCTCCGAGCGCCGCGCCCTGACTGGTCACTGGTCGAGACTGGCCCCCGGCCTTCCGCGGCCCAGAATGCTAGAGGAGCCGCTGCGGGACGGCCTCCCGCTGGCCACCGCTTCAGCGATGAACCTCAGCGAGGTTTCCACTCCCGTCCTCTCCCCCCTGCTTCCCTCGCCCCCCCCTCCGGGCCCTTGCCCTCTCAGCCCATCAACCGGGTCAACCCCGCCCGCCTTTCTGCCCAAGTACGCGGCTTTCTAAGCTGAAGGCGCTGGGGAAAATGGACGCGGCTGGGAGGCGGGGACATGAGGGCCTCGTCGACTGCCGCAAGGGCCCGCGCGCACGTGTGGTGGCTCCGGTGCAGCGCGCGACACGGTCCTACCATTCGCGGCTGCCGCCGCCCCAGCAGTTGACCCGCTCGGCGCTCGGCCGGGGCGGAGGCGTGTGTTTTCTGCTGGGCCACTGGTCCACGTCCAGAAATCCTCAGCTCTCTTTATTTGTTCCTCCACCCCTTCGCCCCCGCGCCTCTCTTGATGGCTCCTCTGGCGCGCCTCTTACGAAGACGCGCCAGCGCAGGAGGAATTGTCAGAGGAGGCGCGGTCGAATGGCCCACAATACCGTCGGACCTTCCGGGCGCCTCCCGAGGGGGGGGCACGGCGTCTTCCGGGAGGCGGCGACCGATTTGGCGGAGCAGGTCAGGGAGACCCGCCATGAGATTCCAGCGTCGATCTACCATGCGGAGTTGAACTAAATTACGATATGGCATTTTCTTTGGGTTTCAGAATAGTGCTGACCATGGATTTTGATCAGGTCGTTTCTTTCTTCGTCATGGATCCCCTGAGTGAAGGGGTTGCTCTCTCTCTCTCTCTCTCTCTCTACGTCTTCCAGCTGCTCTGGCTCGAGCAGGGGGTCGCGCCGGTGCGCGCGTCCCGCGCGGGGGTCCGCAGCAACGTGGCCGAGGGCCACGGAGAGGCGAGGGCGCGCGCTTCTTGCGCGCTGTTGAGCAACTTAATCCACTAGTGAAACAGCACAGTCAGCTGATCGAGCAATGCCACGCGCAAGGGGGCATCGCTGACTTCACGAAGAGTAGCGTGCCTTTTCTGTCGCCGCTCGCGCAGCTCGCCACGCGCGTCAGATAAAAGAATCTCCTGGGTCTCGCGGTGAAGCAAAAACCGATTGTGCACCAGGAGGAATGTAGTCGTTTCTGCCCGGAGATGCCCACTGCGCTGAGCCGCGTGCGCAGCGTGTTCTACGTCGCCAAGCGGGGGCCAAGTTGGAGGCGCGCGCGAATATGCTGGGGGGCACGACGAGGCTTAAGCTGGGCAGGGCCAGCCCGAGCGCAGGGGCGTCGAAGGGCAAGCGCGACGATGTCGACGGCAGCTCCGACGAGTACAGCAATCGCAGACATGCTGGCGTCGCCCCCCAGATGTGCCGCGGCTTCCGAGGCAGCGTATGCAAAAACAGGTTGCCGCGAGCCCGCTGGCGGCGTTTTCGTCGCAGGAGGCGATGGGGAGCGATGCCGATGGCCGCCCCGCCGCGAAGGGGATCAAGCGCAGGGAAAGGGGCGGGCGGGGGAGCGGAGGAGGGGGGGGGGGGCGGCAATGTAGGAGGAAAGGTGGTGGCGGGGCAAGCGGCGACAGGTGCAGCCTTTTTCCAAATGGTTCTCTGTGTGAGCACAACAATGCAATGGAACCCCTGCTGGAGGGGTAGTTGCGAGGCCCAAACAAGGGCCCTCCGACCACGTTTTTCGATTTCATCTCCGAGCCGACGCGCTCGGCGGCGAAGGCTTCGTGAATGCGGCGCTCCCCGACGGCAGGGCGGAGAAGACGAGGTGGCCCGACGCCCCCCTTGCGGCGCAGGAAACAGGGCTAGCCGCGAAGGCGACAGCGAAGGCGCGCAAGAAGGGGGGTCAGCCGGGCGCGGTGCACGGGGGGGTGCGTCTGCAGACTGAAAGACACCCGCAGTAGCAACCGCCGCGAAGAGTTCGCAGGCGGAAAAGGACGCGGGCGAGGAGAGAGGAAGGGCAGAGCAGGGGGGGGCCAGATCGCCCCGCGGGCGCGGAACATCACGCCGAAGCCGCCCCCCCCCCCCCACCCCGCAGGCCACCATGGCCGAAGGCGCGGCGCGCTGCATTGCCGGATGGGGCCGCGCGATTGGATTGAGGCGGGCGCGCGGCGAGAAGAAATGGTCGGTGAATTTCGGAGGGTAGAGGTGCCATCGCATCACGGATGAGCAGCGCTCATGGAGATCGGCGAGGAAGTCAGGAACGCCATTCGCATAGGAATCGCGGTTGACACCAACGATGCGGCGACGGCAGAGGCTGAGCGCCTACTTTCAGGAGGAAGAGAAACACACAGACACAATTAATCCTCGATTCCCCAGAAAATATGGGGAAAATATGGGAAATGGGGGGAAGACAGAAACCCAGAAAATATGGGAAAATATGGGGAATAGTTTTATTTGTGTGTGTTTATTTGTGTGTCCTGGGGCCCCTTCATACTTGAACGACGCGTGGAACAAACGCAACATTGCATCATCGCATCCACCCTCGCCCTCGTTATTTCTATCGCCGTCGCCGTCGCAGCGCCCACCCGCAGAGCGCCTTCTCGAGAACTCGTCGACGCCCCCTCGTCGGCCCGCGCCCTCCCCTGGCAGGGGCGGCCGCCGTTGCGCGACCCTTCCGCGAGGGGATGCATGCGCCGACCCCTTCTGCAAGGGGAGCCATGCAGTCTACAAATCTCTGGGCCATCTTTCGGCTTGGGGCCCCTGGCGCTGCGCCTGGGCCTCGGCGGGGACCGTCGCTTTTGTCGGTCGTCTCGGAAACTGGAATATCAATGGCGGGCGGCTTTTCAACCCCAGGATTTTGTAAGGGTCGGGGGCGACGTCGGGGTGGTGTGGTGTATATATTTTCCCGTTGTCCAATGGAAACAACGAAACATGTATGCACCATGATCCCGTATACACCAGGATCCGCGATCCTGTGCGAACTCCAGCGCAGGGTCCGAAAACACGTCGATGCATAGAGTTCGTTTCCCTATCGTCTTCCCCTTCCCCGACCCGCCCTCTAAATTATGTCCGCCCCCTTGTCTTAATGGGGCCGCCCCTGGAGAGGAGGCAAATCATTTCATCCGAAACCGTTCGATCGGTCGAGCGGCCATCCAGGGCGCTTCCTGGGCCGCGCACCCCGCCCAGAGCTGGCGGCCGCGCGGGCCCTCGCCCCGCGCCTGCCTGCGCCCCGGGCCACGCGGCAGCAGAGCGCAGAGGGGGTGGCCGCAGCAGGGGTGGAGAGACGAGGGAGGGAGGGATGGCAGATTCGTTGTCGTGATCGTTATGAACTCCCGGCGCCCGGCATGATCCGCGCGCCTGGCGGCCGCGGCGGCGGGCTGGAGCGGGCCACCTCCCCAGCGGCAGTCGCCGCCGCAGTCGCAGCCGCAGCCATCGTCTGCGCCTGCGCCGTCGCCGACGGCTGGCGGCAGAGGTGAACGACGACGACAGCGGTAGCCGCCGACAACGAAGGCGTCGACGCCGACTTTCGCGACGACGACGACGATGACGACGACGATGCCGGCGAAGACGGCGACTACGGGCGACGGAGACGGCGACGCAGGCGACGACGGCTGCGACGTTGGTGGTGGCGGCAGCCGCCGCCCTTGCGGCAGAGGAGCTCCTCTCCTCGGTATCGTTTATCCTATCCCCATCCCCATCTTCAACGCCTTCAAGACCCCCACCAAATTACCACCCCAGATGGGGATACACCCCTAGAAACCCGAAGAGAACGACCTATATCCCCATCTAGGGGGGTAAATCGGCCAGTGGGGCCCAGGCCACGCCGCTGGGGATGGGGATCGGTTAAACGGTACTCATCTCCTGCTGCCTTCTCCTCCGGGGCGTCTGACGGCCAGGACAAATCGAGACGTCTTCCCGTCGCCAGAGCGAGGCATCCTCGCCCTCCTCCTTGTCCTCGCTTTTACTCTCCCCGGTCGGTCGGACGGTCGCGCGGCCGGAGAGTCGGAAGTCGAAGCCGATGTGGAGAGTGAGGGGCGAGAAGACCAGCCTTCAGAGCCCCGAATCATCAGGGGTAACTCGGGTCAGGGATAACTCGGGGATCCTTTTTCGGGAATCCAAACCCGAGTTACCCCGGACCCGAGTTACCCCGGATATTTCGGGCGTCCAGAGCCCCGAATCATCAGGGATAACTCGGGTCAGGGCTAACTCGGGTTCCTTTTCCGGGAATCCAAACCCGAGTTACCCCGGACCCGAGTTACCCCGGATAACTCGGGCGCCCAAAGCGGTGGGAGCGAGCGTACCTGCAAGTGGGCGTGCACTGAGCGCGATGCCTGTCCTTCTTCCTCCGCCTTCTTCTCCTCCGCCTCTAAATCACTGTGTCCCCTCCTAGCTTCTGTATGTTCTCCCGCATCCTCCCCCTCCTTCCACCTCGCCGCTCATCCCGTCATGCTCGCTGGTGGCCATCACCTGCTCCAGGTGTCATACAACGCCTGCCCCGCGTCGGGCGTTCAGCTGCGTGTCCGCACGGCGCCGCTTAATCTCCGGTCCTGCTCCCCCATCTCTGCTAGCATATGCACAAGGAGTGTAGAGTTTGCGAGCGCGCTCCCACACAACGAGGGAAGGCCAGGGAAGGCATCGACTGCTTCAATGTGGTGGCACATGCGCAAGGAGCGCAGAGTTCGCCAATGAGGGAAGCCATCGATTGCTAACGCTCGCAGCCCCGAGCTTATATCGGAGGTTGGGGGGTCAGATCGCAGTGAAACGGAGACCCCCCGCGGGGAAGTCGGTTTCGGTTTCGTGTTCGTGTCGTGCGTGCGGGCGAGGCGAAGCTGCGCGTGATCCTCCTGTAGTTAGGCTGAAGTAGGAGCGAAAGTCCGTTCCCGTCCGCCTGTGGCTGGGAGGTGTCCCAGTTGGGCCGGGCGGTGTCCCGGGTGTCCCGGGTGTCAGTAGGAGCGAAAGTCTGTTTCCCGTCCGCCGGTGGCCGGGAGGTGTCCCAGTTGGGCCGGGCGGTGCCCCGGGTGTCACGGGTGTCCTGGGCGTCCCGGCGCTAACGCATGTCGCTAATATCATAATTAATTTGTTTCGGCGTCTGCGGCGGGCTTTCTTATCCAATCCAGCTTATATGATCTAATCCATCTTATCCAATCCAATCCATCTTATCTTATCCAACCCATATTGTCCCATCTTATCTTATCTCACCCAATCCAATTCACCCAACCCGATCCATCAATTCATTTGATTATGCGCCTGCGGCGGGTCAATCCAATCCATCTTATCTCATCTTATCCAATCCATTTCTTCCAATCCAACCCATCTTATCTTATCCAATCCATCTGATCCCATCCAATCCAATCCACCCAACCCAATCCATCAATTCATTTTTGTCGGCGCCTGCGGCGGGCTTTCTTACCCAATCCAGCTTAAATTATCCAATCCATTTTGACAAATCCAATTCATCTTATCTTATCCAACCCATAGTGTTCCATCTTATCATATCCCACCCAATCCATCTAATCCATCCAACCCAACGTCACCGCCATCATTGTGGTTGAGGGGAAGGCTGATATATATATATATATATATATATATATATGTATATATATATATGTAGAGAGAGAGAGAGAGAGAGAGAGAGAGAGAGAGCGAGAGAGAGAGAGAGAGACAGATATTACCTAGTATGCGATGGTTGTCTTGTGATTGTCCTGATGGTCGTCTGGTGGTTGTGCCGATGGTTGTCCTGTGATTGTCGATATTACAACGATTCGGACGTCGACATTGCAACCACTTCACCCTCCCTGCGTCCGTCTGGACCCCTCCGTAGCCGTTTTGGCTCTGGCCCAGAACGGGGGGGGGCCTTGACTAATTATCGTGCACACCTGAATCTGGGCGCGCGCATCCTATTTGCCCCGTGACGTCCCCCCCGATGGAGGCACATGACGTCGAGGAGGAGCCCGTGCGAATCTTCGGGATGATCTCCATGGTCGTGCCCGAGGGAGCCACGACCGGCACGAAGCTGCTGTACGACGCGCCGGACGGCCAGGAGCTCCGGCTGACCGTGCCCGAGGGCGTGGGGCCTGGCAGCGTGATGTCCTTGGAGCAGGACCCGGTCAGCAAGGTTTGGCGCTGCATGGCAGATCCGGCGAGGAGTCCAGAGCCCGAGCCGGCCAGTGCCGCGCGGGAGGCGGGCGATGTGCGCGGGGGCTCGGAGGAGGAGGCGATGAGTGTGTTAAGATGCCGCTGCCCGTCTCGTCGCCACAGTTAGGTTCGCCCCAAATCCTGGTCACAACGCACGCTATCTCGATTTTCCGAAACGCACCCTGGGAGATGTCCGTGGAGAGGCGGTATCGATGTCTTTTTGTTCCCCCAGGGGCCGCGCACGTACGTCGAGCCGTTCGCTAGGATGTATGCCTCTGGCCGCGACACGCCGCGCATGGCCACGCTGCCCCGGGTCACTCCTGTGCTGGAGCACCAGGCCGTGCAGAGACCGGTGAAGCTCTCCACGGTGCTCCTGCCAGCAGGCCCCGTCGCGGCCGTGCCGAAGGTGCCCTCTTTCACGCCCCCGCCGCTGGTGATGCGGCAGGATCAGCGGGCCTCGTGTACGCCTGCGCCGCAGGCGCCTGGCTACGCGCCGCCACCGACGGCTCTTGTCCAGGAGCAGCGGCTCTCCTACACGCCGCCGCCGCAGGCTCTCCTGGAGCAGAGGCCCTCGTACACCCCCCCGCCAGCGATGGTGCTGCCCGCCGAGGGTCCGCTGCCCCCGGGCGTGTTCCTCGCCCGGATGCCGGCGGAGACCATCCAGCTGGGTGCCACCTACCTCCTGCCGTCCGCAACGCCGCCCCGCGTGACCGTGAGCGTCACGCACCACACGCAGTCCTCCCCTCGCCTGCACACGGCCGGGACCATCGCCGCGGCCGGCGGGGCTGCGCCCGCCGTGCCCTCTGCCGTGCCCGGCTCGTCGGGCGGGTCGCTCCACGTCCCGCCCGCAGGCCTGAGCGGGGCGGGCTCTGTGATGCTGCCGCCGCCGGGCCGGGGCCATGGCGGCCCCGCGGCGGTGGCGCAGCCCCCCGCCGTCTGCCCTGCGGCCCGCGCCCAGGCGCCAGAGGTGCGCATCGTTCTGCCGGCGCCTCCCGGGGCCTCTCCGGGCACGGCTGGGCGCGTGCTGCAGGGCGGCCAGCTGTCACCGATGGTGCAGCCGCGCCTCTTGCTGCCCGCCGCTGCGCATCCAGGGGCGGGCCCGCCGCCGCGCGTCGCGGCGGTCGCCATGCCCTGCAGGCATTGATCGCGCGGGGCATCGAGATCGTAGGGATCATGGAGGATGCAGAGTATGGATGCCAGAGCATTGTTGCACCCGCGCCTCGGGCTTTCCCAGATACCCCTGCAGATGCGCACGCAGGAAGGAGGAATGTACCTAGTGGCCTTCAGCCCGTCCATCCACCGTGCCTTGGTCGTCGGTCAGAGGCCGCTTGGATGCATATTAGTGAGTTCCTCTCGAGAGGCTTCTCGAATATCTCGTGGAGACGTGTCGGGGGCCTCTTGGGGCCTCTGGGGCACTCTTGGGGGCCTCTCGGGGGCCTCCCGGGGGCCTCTGGGGGGCCTCCTGAGGGCCTAATGACGGTCTCGGGAGCCATCTTGGGGCGGAGGTCTCGAGGTGTTTGTTCGTGTTCCCCCTCTTCTGGCGTCTTTGTGGCCTCCTGGGCCGTCTTGGGACCTCTTTGGAGCCTCTTGGGCCGATATCGGGCGACTTTGTGGGCCTCCTGGGCCGTCTTGGGCGGTCGGAAACCAGAGAAGGCGGGCACGCAAAGTCGCTCGAGCATTTTTCGGATGCCCAAAGTGTTGTTCCCTCTTGCGGCTTCTCTGAGGGTCCTCTTGGTGCCCTCTTGGAGCGTCTCGGAGGCTTCTCGGGTCATCTAGATTGCACATTGGGAGTCTTCGAGCGCGGTTTGGTCGTGGCCTCTTGGACAGTCTTGGGATCCTCGTTGGGCCAGGCTTAGAGCCGTGTGGCATCTTAAAACATTTAGCGCGACATCCCAGAAGCCCCAGCAGACACGCGATAACCACCACGAACTCCGTAATTTGGGTGTTTCGCTCCTGGTTCCTTGTGCTCATACACGATATTGGAAAGTGAGGAAATTTGAGAACCTGAAGACACTCTACTCAGTGCCTCGGGGTACGGTGGTGCACCAGAGGGGGGATCAACAATACTTGTTCTTTACAATTGAGAGCTCAGCAAACACCCAGCGAGCAGAATCCGAGTCACGGAATCCCACTTCATCCACGCACCCAGGGATTGAAACCGTTCGCCCCCCTCAATCTGATATACAAGCCTCTTTCCGTTGTGTGTGCTCCTTGTGGCGCTCCATTCCGCAGTCAGTTTGTCAACCCTTCTCGCCAACGCGAGCGTGGCACAGTGCACGGAGTATCTTGGACCGCTGTTGCATGCGAGGGCCGCTGAGGCCGAATTCGTGCGCCAATGAGGGATGGGCCGTTGCTAGCGGGCGGGATGACTTGATGCGGCTGCGAAGCCGGACTGGGGAAGATTGGGTACGGTATGCTTCTGGTTTGCGAATGTCTCTCTTTTGGACGGGCCCAGCGGCTGGCATTTCAAGAGCAGAGTTGTTTTTGTGCCGCGTGCCGCATATGCCTTCTGTCCGTTTGTTATGTTGCCACATTCTTGCACATCCCTGCTGAGCAGCTTGTTGCGTGGGAGCATGCTGGGAACGCGAAGGAAATAACAACTGCACGCTTATTCAATGCCCGCAGTCGAGTCGAACATCGCTAGGAGTCTCTCTGGAGGCCCTCGGAGATCCGGAACAGCATCACAGTATCACCGCAACATGCACAGCATAATGGCGGATGAGTACCAGCATAGTCTGCGAGCGACACCAGATGCCCGTGAGCACCGCAGTGAGCCTGCGGCAAACAGCATTGCACGCGCGCGCTCAAAGTGGACGAAACCGTGTGAGAACCGCAGGAGATTGCGAATGCCACGGTATATTGTAGAGGCCTCCAGCCTGTGCCGCCATTCTGGGACGCTCCGTGCGAACTCGTATAATTTGTGAATTGTTTCTTCGAGGGAGGATGAGGGGGGAGGAGCAGAGAGAACAGTAGGAGGAGGAGGAGGAGGAGGAGGATGGAGGAGGAGGTCGAGAGGCAGGAAGAGGAGGAGGGGAAGGTGGGTGTTGGCAGTCGCCTAAGGCATTATGTGTGTAATCAAATGTTTTCGTCGTGTCCGTCTGTTGAGCTTGTTGGCGGGCTATAAGTAGTTCCCTGACGTGTTGGCTCGTTGGAGGGTCGTTGGGCTTGGGAATTCCAGCCCCAGCCTGGGCTCCGGGCCGCGGCCCTATACACCTTAGGCGATGCTTAAGAAAACTTAATTTTTCGGCCAGAGTCTCGATTATTCTTAACGTTTCAATGTGAATCCTAAGATTTGAATGGAAATGTTGGGTTTTTATTCAAGTTCTGAGACTATGAATTTCTCAACCCATGATTTCTTAAGCATTTCGCAGGGTGTAGACCCCGGCGCCAGCCTCAGATCCAACCGTGGCCCCCGCCGGCCTCCGCCCGTGCTCCGGCTCCGGCTCTGGCTCCGAGCCCCAGCCCCCAGTTCTGGCCCCGGTCCCAGCCCAGGTCCCAGCCCATCGGGAGCCTCGAGACGGGGGTCAGTGCAAACGGGGGTCAGCCAGAGCGCCCCGACCTTGCAGGATCCTGCAGGGCCAGGGTCGCATTGACCCGGGTTTGGGTGCAGGATCCTGCAGGATCCTGCAGGATCCTTCGCATTGACCCGGGTTTGGGTGCAGGATTTCGCAGGATCTTGCAGGACTCTGCAAGGCCTGACTGACCCGGGTCTGGATTGACCCGGGTCAGCAGGTCCCCGAGCCCAGAGGGCTTGCGTTGCCACTGGGTGGAAATACGCTGCCACCCAGTGCCGTGCAGTGGACATTGTGGACATGTTAGGTTGGGTGGGCATTCGAGTGGAAATCATATGTTGGCGAATGCGCACGCGGTGATCCAACTCCGTAACTCTTGAGCCAAGACGGCCACGGACCAACCGGGGCACTCTTGAGAGTCTCGCGGGCCGTCCTGCAGGTCCTGGATCCCGGGGGCCAACCCAAGAGGCCCAAATTTGCAAAGCAATGTTTCTGCGTGACCTCAACACTCTCACCGCATCGGTCGCAAAAGCGTCCAAGACGACCCAAGGATGGCCCAAGAACCAGCCACAGACGACCCAATAGACACCGCTGACGTGTCCACCCGCCCTGAATTTCAGAGCGGGCAGATTGCGAGGCCTACGGGCCTGTAAGGGGCGCGGGCCAAAATGGCAACGGAGGGCGGTCGAGGAGGAACAGGATGAGGCTTGGAAGAGGGGGAGAGGAGCAGGAAGGGCGTTGGCACAAACCTCTCCATCGCTCTTTGTTCTTTTACGAATTTGTCGTCATCGTTCTTTTACGTCATTTCGCAGGGAGGGCACACCGCGAGGAGTAGGCAAGGACGCGCGCCATGGAACGCGAGCGTCCACCAGTGAGTGGTGGGAGAGGGACCCCCCCCCAAATTACCTCCTTTCACCCCAAACCCCTGCCCTCGTACAGGCACCCGCGTGGACTTCGGCGTTCCTTCGAGGCATCGTGTTCTTGTCTTATTCCTTTTCCTGCCCGTCTCCCCTTTCCATCTCCCTCTTTCCCCCCTCCTTGTTGTTCTCCCTCGGCTTCATCTTTTCCTGCTTCCGAGCATGGCCCTGAGGGAGCTCTGCCGCAGACCTGCCTTTAGTCCTGCCCTCGGGAACCCCCGTCGCAAACCTGCCGCGAACCTGCCGCAAACCTGCGCAAAACCTGTCTGGCAGGCATGAGGCACAACGACAGCTTGGTATGAACGTTTCGAGGTCTGCGCAGGTCACCACCCACCAAACCACCCCAACCCAACCCGAAGGCTCAGATTTACCCTCGATTTCCAGTGGGGGGGGGGTCGGGAAACATCGAAAAACCACATGTGGAACCATTACCCCCCCCCCCAACCCGAAATGCGGGTCTTCGGGTTGGGTTGGGGTGGTCTGGTAGGTAGTCAGCAGGTTTCCTGCGTCGGAGCTGGACACCCCCCTGGCTCGCGGAGCCTGGCCCGCCAAGGGCAGCGCCAGGGGTGCCGCCGGGGAGGCGAGCGCCGATCCAAGGAAAGTTGGCCGAACCCCGCAGGTGTTCTCGAGCGCGAAAGATACCCGTACCCTTACCCAGACGGGGTGGCAAAGGGCCCTCGGGGCATCACCCCCCCTGGGTCCGGGTCGGCTCCCGAAACCACCATACATACCCGTACCTAGACGGGGTGACCCAACCACCACCCCAGCTAGGTCCGGGTATGTATGGTTGTTTCGGGCACCGACCCGTACCCAGACGAGGTGGCGGCAAGGCCGAAAACGCTCTAACGGGCGGCCCTTTTCACCCCAGCTGACCCCGGGTCCGGGTATGTTTTGGGCTAATGAGTGTATGCAGATGTCGCTTTCCCAGGGAAGCCGTTGGAAGGCATCGGCGGCGCACTTGGACCTGGCATTTCTGAGCTCGCCCGCCCAGCCAGGAGCCATGGTAGGGGGAAGGCGAAGGGAGTGAACAGAAAGAAAGGGGCAGGTGACTCTGGAGGGAGACCCGATCGGCAAGCAAACTCACAAGTCAAGTGTCGGGCAAACGTGCAGCTGCCAGGTGGAGCCCAATCGGCTCAGCCACGTAACTTACCATTCTGATGGTGAATTGCTTATCTGATTGTATAGAATGCTGGTTATCCTTCCGAGTTCCCTGCCCCCTGAGCCTATGCCACGTGCCCTCCTGTTCGTCCCTCATCATTTCCCCTAGTCGTGCATCCTCCCATACCTGATCTGGCTCATTTTGGTTTACGCCTGCTGTCTCTTCTTTTGTTCATATATAGTATCTCTGCCCGTCCCCGTAATCTTCCACATACTCGTTCAACTACCCATCACTTCCCTCATAACACCCCTCCTCACGCCTCATTGTTTCTCCTCGTTTACCTCATCTCGTATTATCTCTCTCTCTCTCTCTCGCTATCTTTTTTTCTCTCTCTCTCTCTCGTTCTCTCTCTCTCTCTCTTTCTCTCTCTTTCTCTTTATCTCCCTCTCTCTGTCGCTCCCATTCTCTCTATCTCCCTCTGTCTCTCTCTCTCTCTCTTTCTCTCTCCATCTCTCTCTGTCTCTCTCTCTCTCTCTTTCTCCCTCTCCTCCCACTCTCCTAGGCTCATGTATCCCTCTTCGATCCTCCCCATATCCTTCCTTCTCCCACCCCCCCCTCCCGTCCGCCTTACCGCCCACTCCTGACCGCCCCTTCCCATCTCATCTCTCCTCGTCTACATCCTCCCCATCCATCACCCCCATCCCGTCCTCATCGTCCATCCTCATCCCCCCGCATCCCCCTCGTGAGTCTATCATCTCCTTGCGGATCCGTCCCATCCGACTTCCTCATTCTACACTGTCGCCTCCCAATCATGGCTTCATCCCGTCCTAGCCCCATCTCTCGCTATGTATTCCCCTCCCACTATCTCCTCTGTGATTCTTAGTATTCGGATTCAACTGCTCTCCTCCGCTTTCATCCCGTTTGTTCCAAGTCCCCTGCATCCCCGCAGCCATAGTGTTCGTATTGGTAACCCTTATGTTGCCAGTCACACGACAATGCTGACGATGATATTGGTGCGTATGCTGACGAGGCTGATTGTTATGATGATGGTGATGATGATGCTGGTGATGATGATACTGGTGATGATGATACTAATGATGATGGGAATGACGATGCCGATGATGATGATGATGATGATGATGATGATGATGATGATGATGATGATGATGATGATGGTGATGATGATGATGATGCTGATGCTGATGCTTGCGACGATGCTCAATTAAGGAAGGAGCACGTGGAAGACGTGGCCACGAACCCGATGGCACTTGGACCTTAAGAGCCCGGAACGGGGCCACCACCAACCCCCCGCGACAACCCGAGGCTGAGACCCGACCGGCCCCCACGTGCCCCTTACGATAATGCGGCGATTTAGTGCTCTAGCACATGCCCAAGAATTGAAGCGCGCAGTGAGAACACTGCCGCAACTATGGCGCCGTGCAACATTCCAGAGAGAACAGCGGTGCAACAACACAAACATACGCCGATCTGCGATGTTCGTTGCGCTTCCGTGCGTTTGCACAATCTCGACACACGCGCACGCCCACAGCTGGCAGAGAGTAGGTCCCTGAGCCCGTGGCCACACAAGCCAGTCCACCTATAAGCCACGTGCAAGTACATGTGACATGAATACATTCAAACATGTGAAGATGGTGATGCCCTCGTGATGGTGGTGATTGTTTGTAATGAATCTACAATCGTGTACGCACATGTACATACATATTCATAGATGTATATAATACAAATAATTCAACTCACAACCCACGCACCATTCCGGACTAGATGCGGTATGAGGCGCATGCAGTCGAACATCGATATTTCCCACGTGAGTCTGTGGCACACGGACGCTATAACAGCCATCGTCAAGTTGAGGCTCTCGTCCAGCAATGTAGAATCGTATTTGGGGTCCCCCCAGTTGGGGATTCCCTGGGTGAGGCGAGCAAACAAATGGCTCTTCGGGGTCTCGGGGGACCCGACCTGGCCCAGCAGAAACATGTGCCTCAAGCAAAGATCAAGCAACGACTGGCGCCCATCCCATGGAATCCTGCGACCATGTGGGCGTAACAGATCCGTATAAGACAGCAGCGCCTGCCCTGCTGCCCCCAGGACGTCAGCTCCCTCGAACCTGCCGAGGTGCTTCTCACAGAAGGTAGTTGCCAATCGCACGAGGACCCATGTTTTTGCAGCTTTTGTCTTAAGCTTTCGTATGTGTTCTGCTCCCAACATGGCCATGGTGAGCGTGACCAGCCTGTAGCTCAACTCCACATCCTCCCGTTGCCACCACACCCTGTAGTCGGCGAGTGCGAACCTGAGGTTCATCTCGCGGATAATATCCTCCCCTCCAGTGGCGCCATACATGTTCGAGCCCAGCGCCCTCCACAGCACCTCGGAGCAGAAACGCTGGAACACTCCGAGGTATAGGGAAGGGTGTGGAGTGTGCCAATGTGGAGGGCACTCTGAGGAGTTGCGCACACACTCCTGTGAAACAGCGGGTTCTCCCGCATCGCGTAGTCTACGTTCCACCCCCTTGTGGTCCAGCCTTCGACGCCAGAAGATTGCAGTGGACGGGAGTGGCATCTCTTCGAAGTCCGCCGTGTCAGACATATCCATGCTCGGCTCTAGCTTGTCGCGGCGGCGTACACTTGGGCACGCCCCATTGGAGGATGCGGTTTGTCTTCTGCTTCCGATCGTCAAAGTGTAGTCCTCCAGTCTGGAACACGGCCTGTCGCACGGCCTGTATGATTTCTTCATTGTCGACGCGCAGAACTCGTTCGCAGGCCGCACAGGTCGCTTCGTCGTGGTCGGCCTCCAGCTCTGGCCAGCAATTAACCGACAGGGGGGAATTTATCGAAGTCGAACAGCTGCTCCTGCTTGACGGCGCAGAATGCACATGGTCTGTTGTAGGTCGCGAGCCCCAGCGCATGCGCCCACTCTGCCCTATCCCCCTGCACTTGCACCAGCAAGAACGGTGCGACGAAGGGGCTCCTGCTGAGAGCAGCCAAGGGAGAACCTTCAGACAACTCCGAACCATCTGGCAACCTATTGTTCCGAAATCCTATCGCCGTGGCCTCGAAACTCCACGCAGGAGCACGCGTTGCAGGATGCGTCGTGCCCCGTCCTCGGCAGCCCTACTGTCACCGCCCACCAAACCACCCCAACCCAACCCGAAGGCCCCAATTTGCCCTCCATTTCCAGTTGGGGGGGGTCGGGGAACGTTGAGAAAACACACATGAAGCCCGTACCCCCCCCAACCCGAAATTCGGGTCTTCGGGTTGGGTTGGGGTGGTTTGGTAGGTAGTCATACTGGCATTGCAACTTCTTCGCAACGGATCCGAGGTAGTGGCTTTTACTTACCTCATCCAGGATTGCAGCACGTCATGGCAATCATGGCGTCCGAGCGCCCAGCTCCCGCTGTTCGAGTGGACCTCACCCTGCCCGGGTATAGTGCGATCGGGTACACGTCTCGGTTATCTCTTTCGACGTGGCGGCGTGGGTGCGTCTCAAAAGAGTGGCCCCAATCGTCAGATTCAGCCCGAGGATCCACGCTTTTGCCCAGTGATTCTACCTCTAGGTTGAGCAGCTCATGCATAGGAGCCCAACGGATTGTCTCTCTGCCCCGCTTGCCTTTCACGTGAGTGGGCAGGCCCAACCATACCAACTCAGGCGCCGTCGGAGAGGTCGGCAGCGCACTCAGCAAGTAACGTCGGCATCTGCCAGCAGGCCTACCAGGCGGAAAACCAAGTTTGGCCAGGTGATTCCCGACAGCTCCTGCTTCGCTGGCATGCAGCACGTCACGCAGGGCGTTTTCGCGCCCATCTGTACCAGGGTGTAGTGTAGCAACATGTGTTCCAAGAGAGCGTCGGATGCTTTCATCTTTCAATCTGAGAAGTACTGCCGTCGTAAAGTTCGTCTGCAGGTCACCCCCAACTGCGAGACACGACCGCGCTGCCGCGATTGCGTTCTCATCTGTGGGCGGTAACTGTAGGCTCGTCGGTATCCGAAACGTCCTGCCATGTACGCTTCACGGATGGAGAAGAGCACCTGCATGGGCAATGCCCGGATCCAGAGCCCGAATAGCGGAGGAAGGATTGGGGGCGGAGGATGAGGGAAACGCTCGAAGTCTTTTCGGTTGCCTCTTGGGTGCCTCTTTGGATAGTTCAGTCGCCTCTTGGGGGCCGGTTCGGGGGATCTTTTTTGGGGGG